>JARYGA010014906.1:0-40083 GCA_030545235.1 Helianthus tuberosus | reverse complement strand
TGAAGATGTGACATACTGAAGACTCGACACTGAAGACTTTGTCAACATCCAAGGGGGAGTCTGTTGGTGCATATGTCTGTCGACTTCGTCTTGTATCGAGTCTTGTACTAGTTTGATAGATCAAGGCACGAAATACGAGAAATATGTGCGTGTGGTCATTTCGCACGAAATGGAAAGAGTCCATTTCGCACGAAATGGAGATGTCCATTTCGTACGGAATGGGACTGGCCATTTCGTTTGAGCTGTTTCGTGCAAAATGGCACGCCTATAAATACGTGCGTTGACCATTTCATTTGTAACTTTGTGATTCCGGTACCGAGGTGCTGCCGAAGTATCTCCAGGCTGTAAAACGTTGTTAAATCAATAAACAAGACAATTAGAGTGTATATCAAGCTGATTCAAAGTCGATACGTTAGTTTCCGCCTCTCGTATTGACAAGAACTCTTCTGAACGACTCGTTTTGGTCGTGCAAACGATCCTAGAGAAAGCTAAGTGTTACAGTGTTTGAAGAAGTGTGAGTGTGTTTCCTAATCGACCTATGAATTGTTTATATACAAAATGAAACATAACAAACTTTCCAAGAATTCCGGAGATTACTTAGTCTTTATTTGTAACTGTCCTAGACTGGATCAACTCATTCCCCACGTGCATATCAGCTGTAAATCCGAGTCTTCGGGTATGACTTGGTTGTATGATCGTTCCTGTGAGTATCAAACAAAACAAAGCAAGATACATGCTAGTAATAGATCTCATGCAAGTTTAGGAAACTAACCTATCCGGGATCTAGGATCACTAACCGAAGCTCGGGATACTGGACTGGAATTTTGCCCCATAGCAATTCTAATTAATCATTTTCTTACAAACGTTTATTAAACAAATTTCAAATGAAAAACTATTCTAGAAAAAAAATAACATTAAGTCCTTTTTAAATACTTTTTTTATAGTGATTGAATACAAACGTTTATTAAAAATGTCTACAAACGTTTATTAAAATTTTAAACTTTTATATAGGTTGATTTTTTTTTCTAAAAAAGTGTAAATTGCGGTTTTGTTCACTGTGGTTTAGTGGGTATTGCTATTATTTACGAAATCCAAAAGTCTTGCAATTTTAATACCAATGTTTTGATTTTATTACGGTTTTGGTCCACCACACTAACTCTATCTAAGTTATTGTTAAATCGTCGTCACATGATAGTCACGTGCAAGGGTAATTTTGTAAATTACCATTATAAATGAAAAGGTCTGGATATAATTAGTCTTCACGCACATCAGTAAACCAAAATCCAGAACACGTTGCATGTTTTTACATTGCTAGGGTTTCCAATGTCTGACGCTCCATCTTCCAAGTCTGACGCTATTTCTTCCATGTCTGATCATATTTGCAGCATACTTGGGCGTTTCAGAAGCACAATGAACCCTTCAGTTCCACCGCTTTGTATGGTATGCATCACACCCTAAACTTGTTGTTTACTAGTTAAAGTTTGGACGAAAGTTTGAATTTTTAAGTTGTTGTTTTTTGTATTTTAGGTCAAAATCCCACATATTTTACCTTGAAGTTCCACCATGGTGGAGAGTTCACAAGAAACCCTAGTAGAACATACGTTAAAGGGGAGGTAATGTATGTGGATAAAGTTGATGGTGACACGTTTTCTGTGCATGAAGCGGATCAGATGGTACAAGAGTTAGGTTATCATAAAGAACGAATCATTTGTTATCATTTTATGGTTCCATAAGGTGACATGGATTCTGGTTTACAAGCTCTAGTTAATGACGATGATGGTTAAGTTCAAGTATGGTTGGTGAAGATAATGCAGCAGTGTGACAACCGGTAATTTACGGCTCCTAATTAGGCGATTAACAAACATTAGGATGATAATAAGTAGTATTTAGGACACAAATAAACTTAATTAGGCTGTTGGAATGCCTAGGAACGCTTATCAGACTTTACAGTGCGCGTATGACGATCCGTGGAGAAACTGCAGAATATTAAACGATAACGCATTGAAACCGAACAAAATACTGACAACGCCGACAAATAATAAATTCTTACGATATATTTTAGCTTCGTAACTAAATTTTTACATCCGTAGTTGAAACCGAATCGAAAAACGGATTATAACGGCAACAACGCGATGTTACGCGTTATTTACAGTAAACGACAAACAAACGCGCCAAACGCGACTACCGACACGATTTTACGTCTTTTGATTTTAATACAATAATTTACGACTGTTTTATGACATTGGGTGCGTAAACAGGTTAGTAGGATTAACGGGCCGCTTAAAACACGGAGATTGGGCTTGTGGGCTTTGGGCCCAAGCCCATTAGAGATTTAACCTAGTATATATTACTAAAGTGTTAATCTGAATCCCTAGAATCCTTTTTTTGAAAGCAGCCACTACCATCTCTTTCCTGTCAAAATTGTTCTCTGCACATCCATAACCTACATATACAAAGGTATGAGAACCTTATCCACTCCAATCCCCTTCTTCTCACTATCAAAACACAGACAATATACACACATACATCTCTTGATCCCCCTTTCATCTCTGCAACTCAGCAAAATCACACCCTCACACAACTCTCTCTCTCTCTCCCGGATCAATAAACACCGGCAACCGGAGCCGGGTTACAGCGAGATCTGGCGCCGTTCGAGCTCCGGCGAACACCCAACCCCCTCCGATCTGCGTATCTCCAACACCCACTCCCTTTCACCGATAATACACACTCCCTTTTAATCCCGACGAGTAACAGTGACTGCGGCGGCGGTGTGGCTCCGAAGACGAGAAGTGAAAGAGACAGACGAGGAAGGAGAGAGAGAGGAGAAATCGGGAGAGAGAACGTGCGTCGCCGCCGCTCAGGGCGGCGGCAGCTGACGCCGGCGACGGCGGGAACGGCGGTGCTGTTTTGGTCCGTCGAATTTCATAGTAAGACACTCCCCTGTCTCCGATTCATTTTTATTATTTTTGTTTTTGTCCGATAATTGATGTTGAAGTATTGTTACGACAGCCGTTCGTCGACGAACCTGTGCCGGCGATGGCGGCGGTTATGAAGGTGCTAGTCTTGGGTCAGGTCAGTCAAGAGTCCGAGATGTTGAGTTGAATATGGGTCATTTTCAGCTTCGAGTTTAAGTGAGCCAGAACTCGGTTTGGTCAACAAGTCAGCTTGGACTCGGGTCAACAACAGGTCAAGCATGGTCAACAGCTTCGGTTCGGGTTAAGCGGCTTCGAGTCAGACTCCGTTCGGGTGACTGGGTCAAACCGAGTCAACTCGGTCAAACCTGGTCAACACAGTGAGTTGACTCGGTTAACTCAGTTGACCCGGTCAACTCAGTCCACGTTTCGACGACTCGACGAGTGTTGGTAATAGTTTAAAATCGTGATTTTGTTACGTTATCTTTATAGATTTAATCTTACGTGACAAACGAGCTCGAACCAGTTGAATTATAGTTTACGTTTGAAATATTTGACAAAATTATATATATATTGTTGAATTTTGAAAATAAAACGACAACTTGTGTTGTTGGGGCCGTCCAAACACAGAGGAAACGCTGCCCGTTTTTTTAGAAAATCCCTAAAAACAAAACATGTTTTATTGTAAAACGACAACTATCGATGACAAACGACCTTTACGACAATCAATATATATGTATATATTTCTTCGACGACACTTTATAACGAACAAGAAACAACGATAACACTGATTCTTTTTATAAAAATAAACATGGTTTATATACTTAT
Organism: Helianthus tuberosus; assembly: GCA_030545235.1. Classification (NCBI taxonomy): domain Eukaryota; kingdom Viridiplantae; phylum Streptophyta; class Magnoliopsida; order Asterales; family Asteraceae; genus Helianthus; species Helianthus tuberosus. The sequence continues at coordinate 36,343 of JARYGA010014906.1, read as the reverse complement.
TTCGAATATACAACAATACGAATCCTTTTTATAAAAAAAAATAAATATAGTTTATATATTTATTTCGAATAACAAATAGTACGGAATCTTTTTATAAAAATAAATATAGTTATATATTTATTTCCAATAACCAACGAAAGGAATCCTTTTATAAATAAATATAGTTTTATATTTATTTTGAATACCCAACGACACGACGATTCTTTTACTAAAATAAATATAATTTATATATTTATTTTAAATATCGAACAATACTAACTCTTTTATAAGAATAAATATAGTTTATATATTTATTTCAAACATTAAGCGACTCTTATTCTTTTATAAAAATAAATATAGTTTATATTTATTTCAAATACCGTACGACATGAATTCTTTTATAAAAATAAATATATTTTATATATATTTATTTCAAACGGCAAACAACTCGTATCCTTTTATAAAATAAATAAAACTATCATATTTATTTTAAACGACCTCAACACGAAAACTCTATTAAATAAATATAAGTTTTTATATTTATTTCAAATGCCTAAACGGCAAGTACTCGTATTTTGATAATTATCACATGAGACACAATATACATAATACAAGTTTGTTACATATTGTTTCCATATAAATATTCTTTACAATACACGTACGGCTTCTCAGGAAGACTAACGCGGTTGTAACAATATATTTATATATTTTATTATAAATATTTATATATTTTAAATCCCTCGAAAACTAAGGATTTCAACGACTTAGTAATCTCACCGACATTAAACGAAACCTAACAAATATAATTTAATCGTTTTTACTAAGTTGACAACTTACCGTCAAATCGTTCGGTTAACGATTCGGTAGAGCTCGGTGACACGTAGTTTAGTTATCGCTTTTGGTCAGAAACTTATAAGATATTCCGTGTTAGGAATATTGTAGAATGCATGCTAGCGAGTCATGTCTTGGAAACGACATCACGAAGTCGTATTTAGCTAGCTTTGCATAAGGAAGTCCATGTGAGTTCATAACTCCCACTTTTTACGGTGTTACATTTTTATAAATGTTTTCGGGGGTGGAAAGACATGCAAGTTTTGCAAAAGTAAACAATTTTTCGATAAACAAAAACTCATTTCTAAACTATGTTGCGAATGGATTTCAAGGAACTTAAATGGTTTACGAACGATTTGGACTAAACATACCAGTTTTACAAAACACACGCGTATTTACGAAACGTACATGATTTTCCTGACTAGAGACGGGAATGTCCTAATTAGAATAACGGGACTGGGTTAGTCTGCGTACGAAAAACGAGGCAACCCAGTGAGTTTATGTCCCCCTTTTCTTTTAACTGTTTTCAGTTTTATAACTTCAGGGGTGAAATACATGTTACAAATGTTTCGATGATTACAAATGGTATGGTTAGCTAAGGAATGAACTGTTAGATCATGTGAATGGGTTGGCGTTAACTTAAGACCATTAATCCTTGTATAAGGACCGAGGGGCATGAGTGATAGATCTATTGGGTGTTGCGAGCCCCACCCATGAGCCCGCGGGTTGGACCATGTGGTGACTATGTCGTTCCCGCCGGATGGCCAGGTACGAAATACGCAAAAGGGTTGAGCCTTCCCGCACCATTGCACACATATTATTGTCTTAGCTACACATTAATTGATCTGTTCATAGACACTTACATACCAGTTACCAAAGGAACACTTACAAATGTTTACAAGTTTATTTGGAGCTCACAGTTTTCATATAACATGCAGAGAAAAATGATTTTATTATGTTTTCTCAACAACTTTTAAACCAGTTATTCAAAAATATTTATTTAAAAATCTTTTACAAAACAAACTATGAACTCGCTCAACTTTATGTTGATTTTTCGCATGTTACTTTCTCAAAACATGGCGCGGTTGGAATAGGAGAACCATGTGGAGTCGAGTACTTAGTGGGCGTTCGTTTTCTAGAAATCTTAGCTTATTTGCTTCCGCTGTGCAATAAAGATACCGGTCCAGTCACGTCAGCTCTGATATTTCGGGGTGTGACAGATTGGTATCAGAGCTATAGGTTTCAGCGAATTAGGTTTCTGTAGAGATACCTAGGCTCTAACCTCACTTTCCTCTGGGGATTTAGATTATTAAGACTTGGAATACGTACCGCACGCCTAAGACTCAAATATGGTCTCCAACCGTTGTCGAAAACAATGAGTCAAAACTTAGTTTTTAAACAAACGCTAAAGTTGTGTTTTATAAAGGGTACACAAAAACAAATACACACAGAACACAAAACTTTGAGAGTTTAGGAAACATGCATTTAGGACCTTTGGAAAACTTATGTCGAAACTCATTAAAGGTCCTCACGTAGGAGCTGCAATTTTTTTAACTCACGCAAACGCCATTACTATGTCGTCCATGCTATTTTAATTAACCGAGCAGGTAACCTACGCAAAACGAAGAACGGGCATGCAAATTACGCGAAATTTAATTGATGTTCAACGGAGGTTGAAGTACGTCACATACGACATTCGAGACAAGGTCTTTGAGAAGACACGATGGGGTATTTCAGCGATGATGCTAATCCTGTCAGCAGGAGAACTAACGATCAGGATGCGGCAACTTGTCATGCGATCCTGCAACGACACGCATCACGCTAAGGAGAAAACGCATGTCTCCGCATTCCCCCTTTCTCATTAATGACGAATACGCTATGTTCGACATTTCATGGTAATGTCACCTAACAACCGGTTCACATGAAACCCCAGGTAAAGTCCTCAAATTTCTTTTATTGAAATTCCGACTTTTACATCTAGTGAGTAGATTTTCACATCTCTACTCCTCTTAATGGTTATTGTATCACGATCATTTCTTTCATTATAGTGAATACTCATTTGCTTCATTTCTTGAAAATTCATATGTTACGCATGCATCGTTTGTTACGCATGTGGTTTCGTTTCGAATAAGCGTTTCATCGAAGTTCAAATATTATTTCGCTAAATCTAACTATTGACTTGTGATTCGAATGACCTGCATTATTGTATTTTTTGGCTCCTTTATTATCAAGTCAACACACCTTCTTGAAACTTCTTTTGTTTTCAAGGTACATACATGGTTTATCATGTCACCATGTCGAAATTTCCTTGTCGATACATTTATTCAATGTCGGATCGTGCTTAAACCGAGTTCAATTGTTTGAACTTGTTCGCTATACATATTCAATTCAAGGCACCATATGATGTATTGAGAAGCATCATATCCAAGTCAATTTTTAACAAGCGTTTCATTTGTTTCGAGTCATAGTACACTTGTTTGGTCTTCAACTTCCTTGGAATCATTTGTAGACTACGACACCTTGTGGTGGTGTTCTCATTAATTTGAAGCTTGCGCTAATCTCGTTTACATATCTCGTTCACGGATTTAATTATTTATTTATTGAATTGCTTTATATCCGATTTGATTTTTCATAATACAGCAGTCTTAACACAATCGTGTGTTAAGACAATGGTACACAAATTCATTTTTATATTCCGGTGTACCTACTAACGGTTCTTTCATTATCGATCGAATGTTTCACGATATTCATTGCTTCTTCATCTTTGATCGAAAATAGTATTTCTCTGATGTTCTATTTTCAATTGAAAGTTCTATGATGTCCGTTTAGGACAAACACTCATATTTACTTCGTTGAGCCCTCATTTGACTTCAAACACGGTGAACTTGTTCGGTCACCGTTATCATTGAATTATCTCGATCACTACGAAACCTTGTGGCGTTGGTATAACCTCCAGCTTGTGCTGATCACGATCGAGCGTTTCATGCAAAACTACTTCATTTGAGCTTGTTGATTCTAAGTTTCATCTAGCGGATGCTATTGTTTCTAGAACTCATTTGCATATTATAAACGTTCATTTGGAATTCTATTGGTGTTAGGCCTTTGGATCAGGATCTGTTCGTGTGGAACGTGGTCGGATCGATCTCAATTAATGTGCGGAATCCATTAATCAAGTCATAGAATCAACAACAATGTATTCAACGATTAAATCCGTCTGATATTCTATTAGATTGATGTGAAAGTACAATAGCACCGGTAGAATCTCAGACTAACAGTGGTTGCTTACAAGTTGAGCAAAAGTTCTAAATGACTAGTCCTAGCTTGCTATTTATAGACAAACTCAGGGAGGGGAAGTGTCACCCGATCAGATGGTGATCCGATCGGATGGTCATCCGAACAGATGGCCACTCGATCGGATGACATCTGACATCCGTCGGATTCACTTTTACAGTTATGTGCCATTCCCTGGTTTATCGTTATACACACATACATACAAATACATACATATACACAAAAGACATATACAGTACAAAATAAGACTTAATGCTGACGGAAGCTACAGACATATGAACTAACAGACTCCCCCTTGGATGTAGCTGTAGTTCCTTCCAGCATAGTCTTCAGTCTTTCCTCTTACGTCTTCGTTCCTTGGCCCTCTGCCTCATTTGTTCAGCTTTTTCTTCCAACATCTTTCGCCTCAGAAGCCTTCCTTCTTCAATCCACCATTTTCTATACGCTGGATCACCGTCTCGCTTTCTATCCCACTTAGGAATCTTGTTCTCTTCCTTTTCGATCGGTGTTTGATCCGTTGGTGGCGGTCTCATCAGTTTGTATCTTCCGAGCTCTGCAGCTTTCTCAGCAATAGCCTTGAATCTTTGTTCGCGCTTGTACTTCTTCAAGAATTCATCAATCTCCAAATATCTCCACTTAGACTTCCAATACCTGCCGGAGTTGATGTCTTTAGCGAAGCACACATCCACAATCTTTTGATATTGCATCGCTTGCACTTTGTCTCTCTTCTTGTACACAATTTTGTTCTAGAACAAGCAATCGATGTCTTTCTTCGAACAATTAACAAGCCACATAGGATCCAATATGCTGATCCTTCGAGACATCCCTGTGGACTTGCAAATAACGAGATCATTGCTTCCGCTATTGTTTCATTATATAGCCATCCTTCGAAATCTTCATAAAAATCTTGATCCATTGCTCGAAGTGGCATGTTCTTTAAGCACCTCGGTGGCTTAACATCCAAAGTAATATCCTTTTCACCATTCTCCAAGATAGTAACAATCTGCTTTGGATACTGAGGCTTCCAATCAGGATATCTTGCCTTTGCCTGCTGCTTCACATAATCCCACAAGTGTTGGTTGTGTTGCTTCACTTCCAATCCATAGTAAAATTTCTTTATGTTCTTTTTTTGGACCAACTCATCAACATCCCACCATGGGAGGGTCTTTATCTCTGACAAGAACTCGAAATACTATACCCCCTGTGTGACATCTGTGCCTCCACAGCCATCAAACAAATACCAAATCAATGATATATTGTATTTCATACTTGGGATTTGTATAAATATGTGTATCATTTGCACATATCAATTCTCGTTCGATTTCGAGCTCTAAATCGCTTTCTTGAAAGTTATACGTGAACTGGTGTGTAAACGTAATCAGTTTAACGCGAAAAACACTCCAGAACAGTGACATAGGCTTAACATACCTTAAATAACCTTTACATAGCTTAGAAATAAGTTTTGGAAGGTTTGGTGTGTCGAAATCAAGTTTATTCGCTTACAGGGACTAATTTCGATAAACTGTGAAAGTATGCCGATTTGTACTGTAACGAACATTCTGGAACATGAACATAAGTTAAACATACCCTAAATATCCTTTACATAGCTTAGAAATAGGCTTTGAGGGGTTCGGTGTGCTAAAATAAACTTTTTAGTCATTCAGGGACTAAAAGCGTCAAAAGTGCATAAGTTTGCATTTTCGCGCATATCTTACGTTCTGAATACATCCGGACATCCAAAACTTTATTTAATCATTAAAATATTTTATTTTAGTGATTAGCATGATAAAATTCCATTCGTCGCGTAATTTGGATCGTTTTTGCGTTCGTTACGACTTCCGTCGTAATTAACCGAACAACGCAACCGTACGACCAAACGAACCAACATCCGAGATAGTTTTGGGCATTTTTTGAGTTCCCTATACTTTAACTTCATTTTAGAGCCTTGAAATGAGGTTAACGGGGCTTAAACGTGTAAAAAAATGAGCCGAAATGCAAGATTCTGAAGTTCAGGGACCAAAATTGTTATTCTGTCATAGTTATCTTAGGAAGGGACCAAAATGAAAAATCTAAATTCCAGCTTGTTCCAGTTGTTTCCCTCATTTTCCCATGGTTTTAATGAAACTATGGGCTCCCATGGTTTCACAAAACCATGGGCACATGTGTACGGATGAGATCGAAGCTCGTTTTACGATGAACGATCCTAACGGTTCTAGTTTTCCTATATATACCCATCTCCTTTCACTTGCAAAACCCACAAAGATCTGATTTTGGCTCTTTAAGTTGAAGTTTATGCTTCATACCTGAGAGTAAATCGGATCATAGCTTGCGGGGACCTTTTGTAAGTATTCTTTCGTTCTTTTATCGCTTTTCGAGTCCGAAAGTCAAACTGCGTTTGACTCTCTGCCTTGACCAGTTTATGGTCAATGAGAAGTTTGTTTGAACTTCATAATGTGAGCGTAATCACGATGGTTATAGTCCCTAGTGACTATACCTACTGATTATCACGTTATCTAGGTGTAGTGACGAGTCGTAGTTTCGGCCAAAATGCGTATTCTTGCGTATTTTGTAACCAAACTACTTTTGGGTATCAAAACCATTTGTTTTGATACCAAACATGTTTTCTAACTTAAGTAAACATGTTTTAGCATGTTTAGCTCGTCACTTTTAGTTTAGTGCTTGTGTAGAGTAGTAAGTAAAAGCGGACTAAACACCCGCTTAGACTTTCGAACTAGACCCATTTGGTCGATCATTAGGATCCGACCAAGCATGTTTAGTGACCATAGTTGAATAGGGAATAACCTTTCAAGGTTATACCTTATGGTCACTTAGGTTTAATTAGTTGTATGGTAGGTAGTTTATATGCCTTAGGTAAATGACCAAAATGCCATTTTCATGCATAATTGGTAATTAAGCATATGTAACATAAAATTTTGTCACTTAATCGATTATGCAACATGTTTAGGCATATAATACTTATCATAGGACTAGTTAGACATCTCGAACGCGCTTTGCGCGCACGACGCGTTAAAGTAGCGTAAGCTACCTTAATGGGTTGCAATGGGTCGAAAGCACTTAGGTTAGGTTTCGATTTAGAATGTAGGCTTTGTTAAACCATGCCATATGAGTTCCAATACTCATTTGGTTTACAAAACCTCATCCTATCCGATCTTCCGACTTAGGTCCGGTTTATTTATATAGTTATTAGGTTGCCGATTAATTTCGTGCTCCCTCTAGCTTTGCTTGGTTGTTGTTCAAGACCTCTAAGCATTCTCAGGTGAGTACATAGTTCCCCTATTTTATTGTTTTCAATTGTTTTGGGGTGATTCATATGTGCTAAATGTTTTCGAAGTTTTAACGATGGTTTTCAAAACGATTTCCGATATTATAAACAATGGTTTCAAAAACGATTAAAATGGTTTATATTAAATTAATAACGATTTCGATATGGTAAACAAACTTGTTGGTTGTATTTACATAACGAATAATATCCATTAGTTTTGGCCAAACCGACCAGTATTAGGTTATGGTACCATAGGATCTGACAAATCCCGTTATCAGACTGCACCCATGGTTATGTGTGGGTTAGGTGGGTAACGACTGAATCTGTGATTGTTAATTTACCCCTTGGTGGTTTATTAATGCGAGAAGCGATAGGCGAGTTAGTCGAGTCACGAAGGTTTGGATGTTATTAGCGAGACAATCAAAAGTAGTTTTCACGATTTATAACGAGAATGATTTAAATGACTAAAGTGATTTTTAACGAATTAAACGATTTGGGTAAACGATTGGTTTTTGGTTAGTGTTTAGATAACGGGACGGGTGTAATGTGATGAAAGCATGGTGGATACGCCGCTGGTACTTCCTATATATAAGTGTTTTCATCGTATTATGTACCGTGGCGTTATTTAGTTCACTTGGGTAAACGATTTTGAAACGATGTCACACAAACGAGGTTTTCAAAATGATATAAACCATACGAGATTTATTAACGAGTTTTATTAACGAGATTTATTAACGAGATTTATTAACGAGATTTATTAACGAGATTTATTAACGAGTTTTATTAACAAGTTTTTACGAGATGTTTTACAATTTGAATTAATTAAATAAATGTTTTGGGTTAAGAATCATGGCTACGAGATTTTATAAATTATAACTAACTTGATTTGAGTTGGTTAATTATGTCGCAATACAATACTTTTCAAAACAAGGTTTTTAATTAAGTATTGCAACATGTAAATTAGCCATGAATCCGACACTCTCAAAAACCTATGTACTCGCTAGCATTTCTTTGCTGACTTTGTTTTCACATATGTTTCAGGTGTTATTGAATGATGTTGATTGGTAGGATGCATGCTCACATAGGACTGGACGAGGCCTTAGTGACTTAATAACAATGATGTAACATTTGTGCTTGTAATCATTATGAACAGTACCATTATCAGTAAAACAATGTCATTTGATCCCAATGTTTGTTTGGTTATGTTTTACATTTTTCATGTTTTGACTTTTATTCAATTTCAAACTCTATATCACTTTCTAGAGAGTTATACGCAAACTGGTGCGTAAACGTAGCCAGTTCAATGTGACAAATACTCCGGAACATCAACATATACTTAACATACCTTAAATAACCCTTACATAACTTAGAAATAAGTTTTGAAGGCCTTGGTATGGCAAAAACAAGTTAATTCGCTTACAGGGACTAAACTTGACAAACTGTGAAAGTATGCCAATTTGAACTGTAACGAACATTCCGGAACATGACCATAAGTTAAACATACCATAAATATCCTTTACATAGCTTATAAATAGTCTTTGAGGGGTTCGGTATGCTAAAATAAACTTTTGGGGTCATTCAAGGACTAAAAGCGTAAAAAAAGTGCACAAGTTTGCATTTTCGCGCATAACTTACGTTCTGAATACATCCGGACATCCAAAAATTTATGTAAGCACTAAAATATTTTATTTTAGTGTTTGGCATAAGAAAAATCCATTCGTCACGCCATTTGGATCATTTTTCGCGCTTATGCGCATTCCGTCGTAATTAACCGAACAACGTAACCGTACGGCTAAACGAACCGACACCCGAGATATTTTTGAACACATTTTAAGTTCCCTATACTTTAAATTCATTTTAGAGCTTTGAAATGGGGTTAACGGGGCTTAAACGTGTCAAAAAACGCATCGAAAACCAAGTTTTGAGGTTGCAGGGACTGAAACTGTAAATCTGCCAAACTAGGTCCGTAAGTAGGGGCCAGATGCAGCAAAACATTTTTTTTCAGCTGTTAACAGCCCTTAACACTCTCCAAAGGCCAAGTGCCAAGTGTCAAACTCTTATGGTGGATGGCAAATGAGTTACCACAACTTTCCAACAAGTGTACGGCTTAGATCGTGCCCCCTTTTCCAAGAAATGATCCTAACGGTGAACCGAAAACTATAAATACCCACCTCCACTCTTCACTTTTCCTCACAAGAATCTGATCTAATGTGCTCTAATTTGAAACCTTTGTTTCATACCTGAGCTATTTTGATCTAGATTAGCATTCGGGGACCCTTCGTAAGTGTTCCTTCGTTCTTTTATTACTTTTCGAGTCCGAAAGTCAAACTTCGTTTGACTTTCTGCATTGACCAATTTATGGTCAATGCGAAGTTCCTTTGAACTTCGCAACGTGATTGTAATCATGATGGTTATAGTCCCTTGTGACTATGCCTACTGATTACCACGTTGTCTAGGGTCGTAAGGGTAAGCGATCAGATAAATCGCTTATACCTTCGAACCCGACCCATTTGGTCGATCATTAGGATCCGACCAAACACATTTCGTGACCATAGTATATAGGGAATAACCTTCCGAGGTTATACCTTATGGTCGCTTCGTTTAGGTAGTTGTATGATAGGTAGTTTATATGCCTTAGGTAAATTACCAAAATACCCTTTTGACGCCAAAATTCATTTTAAGCATATGTAACATAAATTTTGGTATCTAAACTGTTTTGGTAACAATATTAGATATGTTAAGGCATATATTACTCGTCATAGGACTAGTTAGGCGTTCTGAACGCGTTTTACGCGAACGACGCGTTAAAGTAGCATAAGCTTCCTAAACGGGTCGTAATGGGTAGTAAACACTTAGGCTAGGTTTCATTTAGTATGTAGGCTTTGTTAAACCATATGACACGAGTCTCCATACTCGTTTGGTTTACGAACCCTCATTCTATCTAAATCTTCCGATATTAGGTCCGGTTTATTAACATAGTTACCTATATTAGGTGCCGTTTGATTCCGTGATCTCTAGCATTGCTTGGTGGTTATCTTAGGACTTCTGAGCAATCTCAAGTGAGTACATAGACCCCTCTTTTACTGTTTTCCAAACTGTTTTGGGGTGAAACACATGTGCCTACTTGTTACTTTCATGCTTTCCATGTTTTCACATCATATACCTGCTATGTTTATTTGTACAATTATAGTACATGATTTCATTGTGTTCATGCTATGTATGTCCATTGTGTGCATACTTATTACATTGTTTTACATTACATTTCATGCTATGTATGTCCATTGTGCGCATACTTAGTACATTGATTTACATTACATTTCATGCTATGTATGTCCATTGTGTGCATACTTAGTACATTGTTTTACATTACATTTCATGCTATGTATGTCCATTGTGCGCATACTTAGTACATTGTTTTACATTACATTTCATGCTATGTATGCCATTGTGTGCGTACTTAGTACAGTTGTTTTCATCACATGCTTACATTTTGTTATGACATTTGGGTTGTTTACAATGGAACAATACATTCATTAACATTAGCTACGCCGTTCGTTAGTAGGTAGTGGTACCATAGGAATTGACAACTCCCGTTCCTGAAATCCTGGGTTTGTTTGGATTGGAAGGAATGACCGAATTCGATATACATAACTTAGATAAACCTTTAATTTGTTTAAGGGTTTATCGCCACAGTCTCAACGCTTGGATGTATGCATTTTCACAATACCGCATAAATGTTTGTATCAGTATAGCATGCATTTGTTCCACAAAACATAACTTTGATTTAAACCATGTTTTACTTCAATACCTTGTTTTTGTGCATTTTACATATGGTTAGTTGATATATTTCACTTACCATACATGATATTTTTGGGTACACATTACATGATCTACATTAAACATAAACATTTTGACATTGATATACACATTTAGTGGATTACATTGGACACAGACATTTCTATATGGTTTACACATTAACACATGACAATTCATTTATACATAAACAATCTACATTGGTGGTTGGTTTGAGTAAGTGATTTGAGTAACGAGGCGTGTGTAATATGATACAAGCATGGTGGATACGCCGCTGGTACTTCCTATAAATAAGTGTTTGTATGATATTATATGTCGTAGCGTTACTTAAATCATTTCAATATTTGACATATTCCATTTTACATAAACAACTTATTTTCACAAGACATTGATTTACAAAACAACTTATCTTATACAAACTCATTTTTACTTGGTTATTCATTTAACCTTACATTATTCTCTTATTTATACATATCATTGCTTTTTAATGATTTACAAAACAAAACAACTTACAAGGTTCATGACTAACTGTTATTAAACAATTTTTCCTAAACTTATACGTCATGAATCCTATTTTCACAAAACCTATGTATCTCACTTGCATTTTTATGCTGACGTACCTATTTTCACGTGTGTTTTCAGGAGCTTTTCCGTAGGATGATGATCTTGACACTAGGGCGGACCTGTGCCTTAGAGACATAAAATGAAGATACACTTAGTTTAATTATGTTCTGAACTCTTTATTTCCTGTTTAAGACAATGTAACTCTTATGTTTCTAAATAAAATACAACTTTGAATGCCATGGTTATGAAACAATTAATTCTGTTACAACACTCCCCGATGTTTTCCGCCACGTTTTGTATGTTATACGTGGTCGGGGTGTGACAGAAGAGTTGGTATCAGAGCCAATGGTTATGGGGAATTAGGTTATTAATAATTCTTTGACCTAGACTATAACCTTTCTAGGACCCTAACACAAGTTATCTTGTGTTTAGATATTAAAACATGTACATCACCTATCAATAGGTGACTATCAAAACAAGAAACCAAATTTTCCAAAACGATTTTTGAAAAAACAATCATCTGTTTTTGGATGATTTATTACAAGGTTTTGAACCCCCTTTTGTAAGGTTTCGAACCCTTCCAGTTTGACTAAATTTTTGGCCTTGTGCCTTCAAATTTTCAAAATCTCGTCAACGTTTTGGGTTTTAAATAATGTGAACACGTGCAAATTGGAAGAGTGAATGCCTGTATTCTGGGTTTTCTGTCTAGGCAAGCACTTCGTATATATCTCATCAGACGCGAGACCAGTTGTGCTTACCTGGGAATTCTTGGGATGAGTGTTCACTTATAGGCGAGCATGTCTTCGTGATACATTATTTTTGATCCATTTACTTTGATTAGTCACTGTGTGTCGTTTGTTTGCTTGGTAATGTGGACGAATGACCACCATCTTTGCTTTTGTTGATTTTGTTTCATCTCATTCTCTTCATCCAATCATCTCACTCGTTTCCTTTCATGTTTCCTCTTTTAGAATGCCTTCTCGACGCGAAAACCAGATAGCAACTGCCGAACTGGCAGAAATCATTGCGCAGCAGATGGCTGCTCAATTCCCAAATCTCTTTGCTCAATGGCACCAAGCCAACAACAACAACAATGCTCCATGCAAATACAAGGATTTTAACTCGGCTAAACCACTCAAGTTTAGTGGTTCTGAAGGAGCGACTGGGCTTCTTCAATGGTTTGAGAGCATTGAGAATACTTTCCGCCACGTGCAGTGTCCGGATAATCGCAAGGTCGATTTTTCTTCGAGCGTGTTTCAGAAGAGGGCTCTTACATGGTGGAATGGGGTAATGAGAGACCGTGGTGCAGAGGTTGCTCTAGCACAAACTTGGGCTGAACTTAGGGCCCTTATAATGAGGGAATTCTGTCCTCGTCATGAACAGCGAGCGTTGGAGAAGGAGTTTGATGATTTGAAGCAAGATAGTGGCAAGCACATGGCATATACTGATAGGTTTGAGGAGTTGAGTCTGCTATGCCCAACAATGGTTACCCCACTCGACAAGGCTATCGAAAGATACATCGATGGTCTACCTGACTCAGTGCAAGACATCATTACTGGTAGTAACCCTGCCACACTCCGTCAGGCTATCGAGTTATCAGCGACATTGACTGAGTCGCAGATTCGGAAGAATAAGTTACACAGGAAGGGTGACAAGGGCAAGAAACAAACATCTGACAAAGAAGATAGCAAGAAAGGTCAAAACAAGAATGAAAAGGATTCTGGTTCATCGAAGAGGGCAAGGAAGCGTAAGGCTTCCCAAAACTATGCTGTCACTGCCCAAGCTAACCAGGCAGCTCCCAACCAACCCGCACAGCCTTCAGCGAAGAAAATCTATTCAGGGAATGCACCTTTGTGCAATAGATGCAACAGTCACCATCAGCCGCAACATCAATGCCGTTTCTGTACTAACTGTGGGAAGTCAGGTCATCTTGCCGATGTTTGTCGGTTTGCTCAGAATCGCGCAGTTCAGAACCCGGCTCAACAAGTTGCTCAGCATCCTGCTCCGCAACAGGGTCAAGCTGCACGACCACCCTACCCACCAGGTGCTTGTTATAACTGTGGGGATCTGACCCATTACAGAAATCGGTGCCCAAGGCTGGCTAACCAGAATCAAAATCCAAACCAGAATCAGGCTCAGGCTCGAGGGCGAGTCTTCAACATGAATGCCCAAGAGGCGCAGGCGGACGATAATGTGGTGAACGGTACGTTCTTTATTAATAATCAGCCTGCATTTGTTCTTTTTGATTCGGGTGCCGACAAGAGTTTTGTGTCATTGTCTTTTGAGCCAATGCTTCGCGTGTCTAGAACAAAACTAGGAAAACCCTTGACAGTAGAAGTTGTTGGTGCACACATCTGTCGTCTTCGTCTTAATATCGAGTCTCGGGTTCGGTTCGGATCTAATCAAGCATGACATCACTAGTGACATCATCACGTGACATCACTAGTGACATCATCCTCACTAAAGGACAAAACAAAAGTGCATGGATCAGATTGTTGAAGTTTCGCTTGAAGACAAAAGTTATATTTGTCAATTTCGCTTGAAAGTCTTTAATGGATTTCGCTTCAACTATCATGTGTTCTCTTGAAGCGAAATCAATGCTTCTATATATAGGGTTCTTGACTTGTCATTTGTAATAGTTCCAACAGTTTTCTCAGAGTGATACCGAAGTGCTGCCGGTATACCTTTTGACTGTAATCGCTGTAATATCAATATACAAAAGGTTTAAAGTGTGAATCAAGGTGTTTACAGATCCGTTTCTTAGTTTCCGCCTCTGAAACAGACTAGAACTCTTCCGAACGACTCGTTTAGGTCGGAATCCGATCCTACAATTGGTATCAGAGCTCAGGACGAGGAGTTCTTGCCAAAAACAGCCTGTGTTCATCACGATTTCTGTTTCTACACCATTCTTTTCGAAAATTTTAAATTTTTTTCGGACAAAATCGGTTCAAACTTACACAATACGTGCGAAAACATGTTTTAACAAACCCTTGAGAATTTCAGATCTAAAAACGGATTAAATCTTGTTCAATCAGACTAAATTCAGTTCGTTATTGCTGACATCATCAGTTTTTCGCTTGAGACTTTTGTTAGATCTCGCTTGAAAGATCATAATTTGATAGATTTCGCTTCAGATTAAGTCATGATTTCGCTTCAAGTTGATGATAATCTGTTGATTTCGCTTCAAGTTGATGTATTTCTGTTGATTTCGCTTGAGAACATCATTTGATTTCGCTTGAATAGTTGAAGCGAAACTGATCTGATTAGATTTCGCTTGAATATTTTGATCATTATCACGTGATAATTCTGAACACATAAGAGTCTTAGTTCAATCATATCATCTCGATATTATTTGGTGTCGGCTGCATTTTGTCAGGTCATGATGGTATACATGTGACACATAAGTCTCGAATTATGCTTGTTTAATTGATAATTGTCAATAGGTTACTATCAAACAAAGACATATACATGTGAAATCTGCATAGTTTTAATGTGATCATGTGAATGTGGGTTTCGAGGTCCAATAGATATAGTATGATATCATTCTAAAAATTGTCGGCATGTATTGAAAATTGTGTTATAGTGTTGTTGATAAATGTGATTGATCTTTTCAAAGTTTGATATAACTAGTTGTCGGTTGAATTCATGTGCTTTGTCTTATCATATAATATTGGAACAATTACCAATAGAAGTAAAAGTTGATTTGTATACATATGAAAGTTGTCAGCTTGTGTTGAGTATTGTTTGATGAGTCCATGTGATCATAGATAAGCATTGTGATATTTTTGGTCCAATCAAAATTGATTCTCATTTTAAAATCTGAATATTACATGTGAACTTTGAACTTATCAAGATATACTAAGATTGTATGTTTGTATGGGATATTATCGGATGTTTTGTTTGAATATATTGGATATTATTTGAAACTGATGTCAGCCCATCATTCTATGAAATAGGCCCATGTATGTTTCAGTAGTGTTGTCCGTCCATTAGAATATTGTTCCAATATTGTCAGTTCGTATAATATCAACACAGGTCGTACCAAAAACCAGTCAATTCGCATCAAAAGGTTCAAGTCACGTGGTTTGTATCTTGGTGTTTGTCAGTTTTGGAATTTGTGTCGGTTCGCACGGTGTGATCAGTACGTTGGTTAGTCAGGTAGTAAAGTCTGGTCAGGTTGCGTCAGTTTGTACGGGTTGGAGTTCAAAAGATTTCAAAGGGTCAAGACGTTTGATTTCGATTCGGGTTCTAGAAATCCGCACAGTTGGTCAACATTCAGTCCGCACAGAATAGTCATCAGTTCGAGTACCAATTTGTTTCGATTAATTGATAAATCTTTTAACTGATTGTGTGTTGTTTGTTTTTTTTTGTAAAGGTACTTGTCGATTTCTACAAGAGATTCAAGTTGCTAAAAAATGGATTCCGAGTTCTACAACGCGTTTGCTACACCCTCGAATACTCCAGCTTCAATTGCTCAAAACATGAAAGCAGAAAACGAAACCGGAACAATGCAAAAACCCCCGAAGCTTATGGGAATTGAGGAGTATCATGGATGGAAGAATCGCTTTGAGAATTGGGTTCAGGCAAACCATCTGAGAGCTTGGGAAAGCATTGAAACAGCATACATCAGACCACAAACTGCTATGAATGTTGATAAAATTATCTCGGAGTTTTCAGATCAAGAGAGAGAAAGTTATAAAGGGGAGAAAATGATGATAAGTCTGTTGCAGCAAGCTATAACAGAGGATATATTTGTTTTACTTCAGCATGATGGAAATGCATTTTTGATCTGGAAAGCTCTTGAGAAGAAGTTTGAAGGAAGTACAGAGATGCTCCAGAGTAAAGCAGCGTTACTGAAGAAGGAGTTTGAGTTGTTTACAAGCATGCCTGGTGAGACTACAAAGACTCTCATTGAAAGATACTGCCATCTTGTACGCACCATGTCCCAGTTGAAGATCACTAAAACTCCAGCAGAATGGGTGGAAAAGCTTGCAGATGCTTTACCACAAAAGGAATGGGGTACATATCTCATGATTTTGAAGAATTCTGGACAGTTTAGCAGATTGTCGATTGGTCAGTTTATTGAAAAACTGGAGGCACAAGATCTTGAACAACAGAAGATTGCAAGAATGAATAGTTCAAGCAATCAACAAGACGTCAAATTGTATTACAAAGGAAATGTTCAAACTGCTGAAGCAAGTCCAAAGATACAAACTGCATTTAGTGCTGGAAATCAATCTACACCAAGTAGTCAAGGATCAGTCAACACTAGTGGGTTTTCAACAGTGAATCCTCCAAGTGTTCAAAGTTCATCTACTGGAAATGGTCATCTATTTCAGTGCAATGTAGCTCTACATCTTCAAAATGGTCAAAATTATTCTGAAGAAGTTGTAAAGCATCATATGGGATTATTGGTCACTGCATTAGAGTCTTATGAAGGATTGATTGCCGGAAAAATAGGTAATCCGATGCTGACAAAGGAAGATTATGACCAAATTGATGCAGAGGAGCTAGAACTGATGGATATTAAATGGGCTTTAGCTAGCGTTTTGAGGAGAGCAGAAAAATTTAGATTGGTTACAGGAAGAACTGATTTCTTGGATGTAAATCTTTCTAATCTTGGATTTGATAAATCTAAAGTTGTCTGTTTTCGTTGTAGGGAGAAAGGTCATTTTAAAAGGGAGTGCAAGAATCAGGAGCCGAGAGGAGCAAAGGAATCTGTTGGTAAAGATGATTATTATCGGAAGACCATTTATCAGCAAATCACTCATCAACCACATCAACAAAAAGAGCCACAAACAGCACATGGAAAAATGATCGAGGATGCAAATAGGAAAGCTTATTATGGCATCATGGATCAAGAAGACGAGAAGTTGGCTGAAGGATTTAGCTGGGACAAGTACATTCCAGCTGATTCAAATGTTGGAGCGTTTATTGCTCATATTATTCGAAAGCCGGAAATGCTGAAGGAATGGATGGAAGTGTTATCTGATGAAGAGAAAAGTGAAGATGAAGGATCTGTTTCATCTGAAAACAGTTCGTCAGAGACAAGTGATAGTGATGAAGAAATTGAACAGATTAATATTGGAAAAACTCATCTATCTTCTGATAATTTTGAATCTTATTTTGCAGACAAATTGAGAAAGCTCAAAGAAAGAAAAGCAGGAAAAGTAATGAAGGAAGTCAAGGTTGTTGAGAAAATAGTTGAAGTGGAAAAAGTGGTTGAAGTTGAAAAGATTGTGAAGATCGAGAAGATTGTTGAAGTCACAAAACCTTGTCTTACATGTTTGGAATCTTGCAAACAATGTGAAGAAAAAAACAAGAGGTTTAGTGATTCAGAGAAGATGAAAGAAAAGTTGCTGTTTGATTTAAAAAATGTGAAAGAATCATACGATGTTTTGAACAGAACTGTGAATAGTTTGCAGAAAACTAATTCAGAAAGAGAAGCTGCTTTGAAGATGTTGAATGCAACAATGATGTCGAAGCAAAAAGAGATAAATTTTTACATCGAAGAATGTGCTAAATGGAAGCAAGAGTTAGATGGTGAAAAAGTAGAAAATGAAAGAATTAGACGATTGCTGAAAAGTTATACAAGTTGTGATTACATAATTGATAGAATTTACCCTACTGTTGCAGGTTTTGAGGCGTTTAAAGATGAAGATAAAGACAAGAAATCAAAGAAGAAAACGGATACTGGTAAGAAACAGAACGTTTGTCATAACAAGTGTCCGCCTCCGATTTGGGAAGGGTACTCGCCTAGAAAACCTAACGAGGAAGAACTAAAACAGGCGGTCAATATTAAACTAGAATCCGAGATAACTGATGTTTTACCGGATAATATTGATGTCACGTTCACAGCGTCCGACACAGATCATGAGTCCGAACTGATAAAAAGAGTGGTTGATCAGGTGTTGGATAAGGATGAGGAGTCAGAGTCAAAGTCCGAGTCCGAAAGTTCGTGTCAGTCAGTTGGGAGTTCGAGTTCATCCGAAAAGAGTTCAAAATCGTCGGGAAAACGGGTTTATAGTAAAGAATTTTTGTTGTCAAAATCTAATTTGAATGACGAAACATTTGAAGTTGCATATACTTTGAATGATTCTGACAAATTATATTTTGATAAAGAATTTCCAATTAGAAGTGTTCGTTTTGACATGATTAAAAAGGTTTTCAAAATGACAGAAATCAATATTTCTGAAATTAAAGATTTAAATCTTACTGGAAAACCTAAAAAATACACTTCAAGAGTTCAACAACGGTTAAACAAGAAAAAAGGTTACAATTCTGGTTTTGGTTTTCAAAAGAAACCACACCACAATCGTAGCTACAAAAAGAAAGGACTTGGTTTTATTTCACCTGAAAATTATAAAAATGAGAAAATTTCTAAAACAAATACAAAATATGTTGCAGGAACTAGCCATGAAGAAGAATAAAAAAGCTCATTCTGGAAGCAATCAAACACAGAATTTCTTGCAAAGAAAGTGAAGAATGAAGATTATCAAAGAAAGGAGACAAGAACCTGTTACAGATGCAATGAAGTTGGTCATATTGCATGGAACTGTCCCCAAGCAACAAAAACAAAACAGGGAGTCTCACAAAAACTGAAAGAAGTTATTGTTGACAAAACTGAACCACCAACCGAAAAGTTCAAAGTGTTTAAAAATTCTACATATGAAGTTGGTGAATGTTCAAAAAGATTTTACAAGAAAAGGGGAAATCTTGACAACCAAGCTTGGGTTGTTAAGAAATCAGAGGTAAAATCTGGCGATGAATCTGATTCCACAAAGTCAGAGGAGCCACAGGTTGAGCTAAAAAGTGAAAACTCAGTTCCTCCAATGGATGATGAGAACTTTCCATCATTGAGGACTGAATATTTTAAATCAAAAGTTGGGAAAGTTGAGATCTCAAATCAATTCTATTCTGAACAGAAAGAATTTGATGTTGAGAAAGCGTTTAATGGAAACATTAAAAAGATGATTGGTAAAATGATTGATGGGAAGGTTAAAGGGGTAAAGGAGTTTTATGCTACAAAGAAGGCAACTTATAGCCCAACTCCTAGTGAAGTTGAGAAGCTTACACCCAAGGCTGGTCAGGCTTGGGTGGATATTTTCTTTCATTGAAAAACCTGACTTGCCGGAGATCCCAAGTTTGTAATCGTGGATCAGGAATCGGCATCATTCATGTTTTGTGAGTTTATATGAAAAGTTCTTAAAATTGTTAGCATTTTACAGGTTAAGTATGACTTGCCGGAGCTCCCAGGTTGGTAAGAGTGGAGCAGGAATCGGCATCATTCATTATATCAGATTTTGATTGTGTTTATTTACAAGTGGTTGAAAGAGGTTTTCAACGTCAAGTGGTAAATCAAGGACATTAAATTGTACTTGATTTTCTACAAATGTTTGAGGAACGATATGACAAACCCCTAACTTTACAAGTGGTAAAATCAACAAAACTTATTTTCCGGAAAAATCATTTTGGTTAAAACAAACTTAAGTGTTTTGAAATCATAATGAGAAAATAGTTTTGTGATAGGGGGAGTTCTGATTGTTTATGCCTAGTGAATGGCGATTTGATGCGATTCGATATCAGTTGTCACTTTCTGTATAGTTTGTTTTCAAATTTCCTAAAATGTGTTTGCATTTTAGGGGGAGTAGAAAATTTCAGAAAATCCAAAAACATTTGAAAATTTGAAAAAGACAAAAACGTGATAAAATTCAAAAATGAGTTTTGTTGTGAATAGAGGAAATGATAGTACATCAGTAGACAGTCACAACATGCTAAAGAAATGTAAAGTAAAAATGTGATAAACAATCTCACTGCGGATATGCCAGTAGGTTTTTGCACATTTAGTAGATTGTGACGAGATATAAACCTAAAATTCAAACTTGCTTATTTCGTGGGGAACAACATCCAGGATATATAGGTAACCCCTGAAATCTTGTTTGAAGGGTCCCGTATTCTGAGATACTAGGTCTTTATACTCAGTGATATCTGGGGTATTATCCCGGGACTTCTGATTTTGCGGAAGCAATGGCCTAGTCCCCGGAGAATACTTTCTGCTTGCTTGAAATATAGCACCACCCTCAGCTAAAAAATGATGAAACATTGAAAAATGCTAATCATGGCTGTTGTAATACAAAAGATCCTCTAAAGGGGACACTCCTAAAAGTCAACTAGGCTCTCTGCTGAACGGAAGTTCTGACCTGAGCTATCACGGTTGCATAATTTATTCCCCTTACAGATATCATCTGTGGTATACTCACCTGTAAGACTGAATATTGGGGTCTGGATACGGGAGTATATTCAAGTAGTGGGACACACGGATAAGTTTAAGTGCTTAAAACATTAATCTCGTATCTCGAAACAGTTGAACTTTGTGTGAAAATTTAAGTGGACCAGTATACTGACAATTTAAGTGAATCGTTTAAAACTTAAAATGAAATGAAGCTTAACGGTGTTGATGACTTGTCTCAAAAACTGATATGATCCTCTTACACGAACTCACAAAAATATAGTTTGTAAATAGTTCTTTACTGCATTTTATTTCTGTTATTTCAAAATACAAAAAGATTTTCGGTGTGTTTTAGCATAAATTTTGAAAAATCCAAAAAGATTTTAGACAACTGATGTTGAAGAGCTGATTTTCAAAATTCCAAGTACTGAACATGACGAACAGGTTTGGAAAATTTGATTGAAAAGTTTTTCAGAGATAAAAATTTTGTTAAATGATCATTGTTAATGTTTGTTTGTATATTGATTGGAGTACAGTCAGTGTTGGTGCATGATATTTGATAAATTGTCAAATATTTTATTCTTGTGAATCTTATTTTTGGGTAGAGTTTGTGCAGGATAGGATGGATTCTGAGCAGATAGAGTATCAGGTTTCGATACCTGAGAATTCTGAAATTCTGTAAAAGCAAGACTACGATCCCAGCATGTTTTGAGGGGGAGTCTGTTAGAGAGAAAGAGATTTGGAGATAGAATAGAGCCAGGTAGAGATCCTGAAGAAAGCTCAAAGACTGATAAAGACTGAAGATTGCAAAGACTCGACACTTAAGACTCGTCAACATCTGAGGGGGAGTCTGTTGGTGCACACATCTGTCGTCTTCGTCTTAATATCGAGTCTCGGGTTCGGTTCGGATCTAATCAAGCATGACATCACTAGTGACATCATCACGTGACATCACTAGTGACATCATCCTCACTAAAGGACAAAACAAAAGTGCATGGATCAGATTGTTGAAGTTTCACTTGAAGACAAAAGTTATATTTGTCAATTTCGCTTGAAAGTCTTTAATGGATTTCGCTTCAACTATCATGTGTTCTCTTGAAGCGAAATCAATGCTTATATATATAGGGTTCTTGACTTGTCATTTGTAATAGTTCCAATAGTTTTCTCAGAGTGATACCGAAGTGCTGCCGGTATACCTTTTGACTGTAATCGCTGTAATATCAATATACAAAAGGTTTAAAGTGTGAATCAAGGTGTTTACAGATCCGTTTCTTAGTTTCCGCCTCTGAAACGGACTAGAACTCTTCCGAACGACTCGTTTAGGTCGGAATCCGATCCTACAGAAGTTGCTAGTGGTGAACCCATTGTTCTTGATTCTGTTCTACGCAACTGCCAGTTGAATATTAACGACCATATTTTTCCTATCGCCCTCACGCTTATGCAACTTGGAAGCTTCGACGTTATTGTGGGAATGGATTGGTTATCCAAGCATCACGCGGAGGTAGTTTGTTTCGAGAAGATCGTTCGTGTGCCGCTTTCGACAGGCGAGATCCTACAGGTTCAAGGTGAGAAACCGTCTGGTGGTCTCAAGCTCATGTCTTGTTTTAAATCTCGGAAGTTGTCACACCCCCAAAATCCACTTGCGGAGTACTACCGCTTGGAGGCGTAACTGACCAGGATCCAGCCACCAATTATACTGAGCATTGATTAATAGCAAAAGTATTCACCAACCACAGTAGTTAGTAAACACCATATTTTTAAAGTTCTAAGAGTTTAAGTTCAAGTGGTAGTTTAAACAAACAGCGGAAGCATAAATCAAACAGTTTCAAAACGAAGTTCATTGTTCAAAATTATTTGAAACCCAACACACGGGTTAAGACGACCACTACATATCCCCAAGCTGCAAGCTCCTGATTCACTGATTACCTGCAAAGCATGCAGTAGGGTGTCAACAGAAAAGTTGGCGAGTTCACGAGATGTCCAGTTTTAGCTTTTCAAAAGAAGATGTAGGTTGTTTAGGTAAAGCATTTATAATCACGTCATGGGGAGCTACCCCATATGAAAGCTACTAAACTTGAATTACCGAAACTGTTGATGAGAAGATTTGGTGCCCCAGGTCAATGTCTATCGTCATTGACCGAGATGCAAGGTCTATAGTTCACGCCCGATCTCCCCCGGTCATGGTGTGAGGTTGTCAAACCTAATAGTGCTATCAACTAATAACCCGTTCGCCCCCGGCGATTAATCGGTACTATAAGCAGGGACTTGATGTGATAGAGATTCGTTTAGTGTTGCTAGTTGTGATTTATAAATAATACCCAAACGTATTTCCCCCGGATGTAGTAGTACAAGAGTACCGTTTGTATATTCCCCCGGAAATCATTAGTTTGAAAACATTATTCAGTTTGTTCGTGTCCCTCCCTGGGACGCATGCTTTTAGTGTGTGAACTCACCTTGGGTTGCTCGGCAGATTAGCTTACTTGGTCAAGCTTGCTGGTCACCACGTCCTAACATGGTTACCAGTATAGGTCAGGTTTGGGTGCAGGACGATCACGTATATTCTACACATAGCTAACACATTGCATGCATGACATATAAGTATCCAACAAGTTACCGAGCCTATTCTAATACTCAGCAGTTTAAACAGTAAACGTCAACACCTATCATACAAATCATAAGTGTCATTGGGCCTATCCTATCCAACCATACTAACAGTTAGCAGCATCACATAATCCAAAGAGAACGGTATGCACAGTTCACATATTTTTGGCCCAATGACGGAGACAAGCAGCCCACTCGAGACAAGGTGATCTCGAGTCGAGACCGAGAGGTCTCGAGTCGCAACCGAACGGTCTCGGGTTGTAGCGGAGTGGTCTCGAGTAGTGCTGGTGTGAGTCGCAATCTCAGGTGTCTTCGAGTCCCGTCTCGAGTCGAGATCATGGGGTCTCGAGTCGAGACCTTGATGACTTTAAAGTCCCTGATGTCTGCTTCGTCTGGTCTCGAGTTGTCACGTATGGTCTCGAGTCGCAACCATGCGGTCTCGAGTCGCAACCGGATGTCTTGACTCGCAAACGTGCACATAAAATCCTTCTAGAACATCTGGTGTACTAACCAATAATCTTGAAATTTCATGTAATTGTGTACTAGCCAATAGAATCCCATAAACATGTTTTGTTGTCTAATATTTGATAAAAATGGATCAAACACACAATATTTCAAATATTCATGTCATATTCAACAAGTTCATCATTAGGGTTTTCATCATGTTCAAATCACATTCAAATATTCACACTTGTTCATGTATTCCAACACTAGAGTTTTTATCATTCATCCTAATCTTCAAAGCATGCACATATATCCTTAGTTCTACACATAAAACACTAAATTTGCTAACAAGAATTATGTGACATACTTTCTAAATATCGAGACAATCATTAAACACAATATTCATCATGAATCGGATGGTGATAAGCATCATTAATCATTCAAGGTGCAATGGTTCACATCTCATTCATCACTCAGTAAATCAAGCAAGCAAAACAAATTTATTATCTAATAAGCCACATACCCATTCAAATATCCAACAATCAAATGTATTCATAAATCATCATTTTTAACCAACACTACAAGGGAACTAACCGGCTAGATGAAAGGGTAGGAGGGATTGATGGACTAAGTTCCGAGTGATGATCTCAAGCTAATCCGAGATGATCCGAGAGCCCCTTTGGTTATCGCCGGTTTGATCCGAGAGAGGGAGAGGAGAGGGTGTGTTGTTAGGGTCTTAGTGAGATAGGGTGAGATAGAGTGTAAAAGAGAGTGTGTGTGAGGGTTTTAGGCTTAAATAGGAGGTGATGCACCCCAAGTGGGTTTCCGAGTGGGCTAAGGAAGGTTGCGGCCCATCCGGCCCATTTGTCACTGTTCACTCGAGACCGAGTGGTCTCGAGTCGGGTCCTTAAGTTGATGGGCTAGGTAGGTTGGTAGTCCATAGTGTACAAGAGGGAGGTTTCGGTTTGGTTTGCTAAAACATATTCGCCCATACATTGTACGTACACACATATATATATATATATATATATATTATGTACACATAGTTTAATACAAGCATCACATAATACTTCAAGACATTTCGCAAATCTTCATTTAATAATACACGTACACATATAGCTAAACAAATGAGGTTGCTCGGGAAAACCCGAAGTGTCACAGAAGTATCTGCGGAAGAACTATGTGGCTTTCTTAGCACATTTTACAGCAGATAAAGGCAAGGGTAAGTCTATTTCAGATATTCCTGTCGTTCGGGATTATTCTGAAGTATTCCCTGAAGAGTTACCTGGTCTACCCCCAGCACGCCAAGTCGAGTTCCGAATTGATCTCGTACCTGGTGCAAATCCCATTGCCAGAGCTCCATATCGTCTTGCACCGTCTGAGATGCAAGAGTTGTCTAAGCAGCTTCAGGAGCTCTCTGACAAAGGCTTTATCCGTCCTAGCTTTTCACCTTGGGGTGCTCCAGTTCTTTTTGTCAAGAAGAAGGATGGATCTTTTAGGATGTGTATCGATTATCGTGAGCTTAACAAGCTTACCATCAAAAATCGATATCCCCTACCTCGCATCGATGATCTCTTTGATCAGTTACAGGGTGCTTCTTATTTTTCAAAGATTGATCTATGATCTGGATATCATCAACTTCGGGTGCATGAGGAAGACATTCCCAAGACAGCGTTCCGTACTCGTTATGGGCATTACGAGTTCACAGTCATGCCATTCGGTTTGACTAATGCTCCTGCTGTTTTCATGGACTTAATGAATAGGGTCTGCAAACCTTATTTGGATCAGTTCGTCACTGTTTTTATTGACGACATCTTGATTTATTCTAAGACGCGAGCTGATCACGAGCAACATCTTCGTCTTACTTTGGAACTCCTAAAGAAAGAGCAACTTTTCGCCAAATTCTCCAAGTGCGAATTTTGGCTTAAAGAAGTTCAATTTTTGGGGCACATTATCAACGAACAAGGTATTCATGTAGATCCCTCCAAGATCAGTGCGATTAAGGATTGGGATACGCCTACTACTCCTACTGAAGTTCGTTCTTTTCTTGGTCTAGTGGGTTATTATCGCCGCTTCATAGAAAACTTCTCAAAGATTGTAGTTCCTCTAACTGCTCTAACTCAGAAGAACAAGCCCTTTGAGTGGGGATTCAAGCAAGAGGAAGCTTTTCAACACTTGAAACAAAAACTTTGCGACGCGCCTGTTCTGACTCTGCCTGAGGGCAATGATGATTTCGTCGTTTATTGCGATGCATCTAAATTGGGTCTTGGCTGTGTCCTGATGCAAAGGAACAAAGTCATAGCATATGCATCAAGGCAGTTGAAGATACATGAGAAGAACTACACCACTCATGATCTTGAGTTGGGTGCAGTTGTCTTCGCTCTTAAGATCTGGAGACACTATTTGTACGGTACAAAATGTGTGGTTTTCACGGACCACAAAAGTCTTCAACATATCTTCAACCAGAAAGAACTCAACATGAGGCAACGACGTTGGGTTGAGCTTTTAAACGACTATGACTGCGAAATTCGCTACCATCCTGGTAAGGCGAATGTCGTAGCTGATGCATTGAGTCGTAAGGAACGTACTAAGCTTCATTGTGTACGTGTTCAATCTGTTATTCAAGCTCAATCCGATATTCAAGCACGCATTTCTCAGGCTCAACAATCTTGTGTTTCACAAGGTTTAATGGATAAGGAATTTCCCTATCACATAACACCTGCTCTGGAACTGAAGGACAATGGATCGTACTACTTCATGGACCGTTTGTGGGTCCCAAGCCAGGATGATCTTCGTACCTTGCTTATGAATGAAGCCCATAAGTCTCGTTATTCTATTCATCCGGGCTCAGATAAGATGTATAAGGATCTTCGTATTCACTATTGGTGGCCTGGTATGAAGAAAGACATTGCCTTATATGTATCAAAATGCCTTACTTGTCTCAAAGTTAAGGCTGAACATCAACGTCCTTCGGGTTTATTGGTGCAACCAGAGATCCCAGTTTGGAAATGGGAAAACATTACTATGGATCTTGTTACCAAACTTCCACGCACAAAGAAAGGTCATGATGCCATCTGGGTAGTTGTTGATCGTCTTACTAAGTCAGCGCATTTCTTGCCAATCCGTGAGGATTTTTCTACTGACAAACTTGCTAAAATTTATGTGGATGAAATAGTAGCTCGACATGGTGTTCCTTTGAACATCATTTCTGACAGAGATGCTCGCTTCACTTCTCATTTTTGGAGAACCATGCAATCTGCTATGGGGACCCAACTTAATCTGAGCACGGCTTATCATCCGCAAACGGATGGTCAATCTGAGAGAACAATCCAGACTCTGGAGGATATGCTTAGAGCTTGTGTGATCGATTTTGGTGGTAGTTGGGATTCACATCTTCAGTTGATTGAATTCTCCTACAACAACAGTTATCACACCAGCATCAAAATGGATCCTTTCGAGGTTCTCTATGGTTGAAAAAGTCGTTCACCAGTCTGCTGGAATGAGATCGGCGAGGCTCAGGTTACTGGACCTGCCCTCATTTTAGAGACAACAGATAAGGTCAAGAAAGTTCGTGATAACCTTCAGATAGCTAGAAGTCATCAAAAGAGTTACGCGGACCCAAAACGCAAGCCTTTGGAATTTCAAGTCGGTGATCGAGTATTACTTAAGGTCTCACCTTGGAAAGGTGTGATCAGATTTGGAAAGAAAGGAAAACTTGCACCTAGATATGTTGGACCATTCAAGATCGTCGAAAGAATCGGTAAGGTAGCCTACAGACTTGAGTTACCTCCTGAACTTGGAAATGTTCATCCAACTCTTCACATGTCCAATCTCAAGAGGTGTTAAGCTGATGAGAACCTCCACATACCACTTGACGAAATTCGTGTTGGTAAAACACTGAAATTTGTTGAGAAACCTGTGGAAATCATGGAACGTGAAGTCAAGTGGCTCAAACGCAAGCGCATTCCTTTGGTCAAAGTTCGTTGGGAAGCTAAACGGGGACCCAAGTTTACTTGGGAACGCGAAGATCAAATGAAGGCGAAATATCCGCATCTTTTCCCACGAGTTTCCTCTAAATAAATTTCGGGACGAAATTTCCACAAGTAGGGGAGACTGTAACATCTGTGCTTGTAATCATTATGAACAGTACCATTATCAGTAAAACAATGTCATTTGATCCCAATGTTTGTTTGGTTATGTTTTACATTTTTCATGTTTTGACTTTTATTCAATTTCAAACTCTATATCACTTTCTAGAGAGTTATACGCAAACTGGTGCATAAACGTAGCCAGTTTAATGCGAAAAATACTCCGGAACATCAACATATACTTAACATACCTTAAATAACCCTTACATAACTTAGAAATAAGTTTTGAAGGCTTTGGTATGGCAAAAACAAGTTAATTCGCTTACAGGGACTAAACTTGACAAACTGCGAAAGTATGCCAATTTGAACTGTAACGAACATTCCGGAACATGACCATAAGTTAAACATACCATAAATATCCTTTACATAGCTTAGAAATAGGCTTTTAGGGGTTCGGTATGCTAAAATAAACTTTTGGGGTCATTCAGGGACTAAAAGCGTCAAAAAAGTGCACAAGTTTGCATTTTCGCGCATAACTTATGTTCTGAATACATCCGGACATCCAAAATTTTATTTAAGCACTAAAATATTTTATTTTAGTGTTTGGCATAAGAAAAATCCATTCGTCACGCCATTTGGATCATTTTTCGCGCTTATGCGCATTCCGTCGTAATTAACCGAACAACGTAACTGTACGGCTAAACGAACCGACACCCGAGATATTTTTGAACACATTTTAAGTTCCCTATACTTTAACTTCATTTTAGAGCTTTGAAATGGGGTTAACGGGGCTTAAACGTGTCAAAAAACGCATCGAAAACCAAGTTTTGAGGTTGCAGGGACTGAAACTGTAAATCTACCAAACTAGGTCCGTAAGTAGGGGCCAGATGCAGCAAAACGTTTTTTTTTTTCAGCTGTTAACAGCCCTTAACACTCTCCAAAGGCCAAGTGCCAAGTGTCAAACTCTTATGGTGGATGGCAAATGAGTTACCACAACTTTCCAACAAGTGTACGGCTTAGATCGTGCCCCCTTTTCCAAGAAATGATCCTAACGGTGAACCGAAAACTATAAATACCCACCTCCACCCTTCACTTTTCCTCACAAGAATCTGATCTAATGTGCTCTAAGTTGAAACCTTTGTTTCATACCTGAGCTATTTTGATCTAGATTAGCATTCGGGGACCATTCGTAAGTGTTCCTTCGTTCTTTTATTACTTTTCGAGTCCGAAAGTCAAACTTTGTTTGACTTTCTGCATTGACCAGTTTATGGTCAATGCGAAGTTCGTTTGAACTTCGCAACGTGATTGTAATCACGATGGTTATAGTCCCTTGTGACTATGCCTACTGATTACCACGTTGTCTAGGGTCGTAAGGTAAGCGATCTGATAAATCGCTTATACCTTCGAACCCGACCCATTTGGTCGATCATTAGGATCCGACCAAACACATTTGGTGACCATAGTATATAGGGAATAACCTTCCGAGGTTATACCTTATGGTCGCTTCATTTAGGTAGTTGTATGATAGGTAGTTTATATGCCTTAAGTAAATTACCAAAATGCCCTTTTGACGGCAAATTTCATTTTAAGCATATGTAACATAAATTTTGGTATCTAAACTGTTTTGGTAACAATATTAGATATGTTAAGGCATATATTACTCGTCATAGGACTAGTTAGGCGTTCCGAACGCGTTTTACGCGAACGACGCGTTAAAGTAGCATAAGCTTCCTAAACGGGTCGTAATGGGTAGTAAACACTTAGGTTAGGTTTCATTTAGTATGTAGGCTTTGTTAAACCATATGACATGAGTCTCCATACTCGTTTGGTTTACGAACCCTCATTCTATCTAAATCTTCCGATATTAGGTCCGGTTTATTAACATAGTTACCTATATTAGGTGCCGTTTGATTCCGTGATCTCTAGCATTGCTTGGTGGTTATCTTAGGACTTCTGAGCAATCTCAAGTGAGTACATAGACCCCTCTTTTACTGTTTTCCAAACTGTTTTGGGGTGAAACACATGTGCCTACTTGTTACTTTCATGCTTTCCATGTTTTCACATCATATACCTGTTGATACATGAAATGTCTGTTAACTGCGTCTACAAGAAGTCACAAGTCAAGATTGGTTAACAAAGAGTCTCATAGTGGTGTGTGTAAGCTTGGAGCCAAACTCTGTCAAAATCTCATTTGAAAAGCAATAAAGTGATAGGAAATTAAAGGATAAGCTGTTGTAACTTCTTATATGTTGATTCCGCCTTCGTATTTGAAGATGAGTTACTCGGATTGACGTTTTCGGGTCAAGAAACGGTCCAACAAGTGGTATCAGAGCATCAGGACGAGGAGCTCATACTACAGCAGCTGATTTGGCTCTATAATCTCATTTCTACTCATATTTCTCTTTTATTTTTCGGTTTAAACAAGTTTTGTCGGACATAATGGTTTGAAGTTCAAGTATATTGACCGAAACTTGTTGTTAAACAATTTGTATAAGTTTCAGACATTAAAACACAGTAAAATCAATCAATTTCATCTAAAAACGTGATCGGTTTTCGGACAGAAACTTTAAACTTAGATCTGGAACGAATTAGCGGTCGGAATTGGACGAAAATCATTTCATTGTGATCGGAATTTAGTGTATTACAATCTTTGAAAGTATCAGTTTGTTATTCGGACTAAAATTGGATAAAATTTGTGGTTCGCTTTTTCGGTCATCGCAAGTCTCTGGTCCGCTTATCCGGACATTGACCTGGTCATTCTGAACCGCTCGAACGGACATTAGCTGGTCCGCTCGAACGATCATTTTCTGGATCGCTGTTACGTACATTAGCTGTTCGTTCGAGCTGGTTCGCTCGAACAAACAGCTTGTGTGGTTCGCTTATCTGAACATCGGCTGGTTCGCCTGATCGAACATCAGCTAGTCCGCTCGAAAGGACAACATCTGATCCGCTTATACAGACAAAGTCTGGTTCGCTCGAACAGACTTTCTGGTTCGCTCGAACGACAATATCTAGTTCGCTTGAACGGACATAATCTGATCCGCTTATTTGGACAACATTGATAGTTTCGCTTATTTGTCACATTTGTTAAAATTCTCGAAAATTTGTCTATGTGATTGATTGATTTTGCAGGTACGATAAAATGGATGATATTTTCATGAATCCCTTCAGCGATATGTACGCATTCACGGGTAGTTCAGGAAACAACGATACTTCTTCAAGCGATGCAAACAAAAGTCCACCAAAAGAAAGAAAGAAGGAAGCTTGGGAGTCCGAAAGCGCATTTGGAACATTTAACAAACCTCCTAAGCTGATGGCTATAGAAGATTATAGCAGGTGGGCAACAAAGTTCGAAGATTGGTTGATGGCATTTGCTTTTCTTAGCTGGAAGAGTATGAAGAATGGTTTTGCCCAAGGAAAGAAGAATGGTGAAGCACTAAGATCAGCTGAAGAGATTGAAAATTTTGTGGCTGAGCAAAAATGTGTGGCATTATTGTTTCAATCGGTGCGTGAAGACATCATTTCACTGATAGATTACTCCAATTCTAAAGACTTTTGGAAAAACTTGGAGCTCATTTAGAGAATTAGAGATCTAGTTGTAGAGAGAGAAAGTCTAGAGAGAGAAAGTCTCTCTAAGTGATTCACGACATTGTACACGACGTCATATATATAGAATCACGTTTTCTTGTACGTTATTGAGTGTTCGATCACATACGTTCACGGATTCCGCACGTCGAACGTACGTTACGCAATCGAACGGTGTCAAAACCGATCCTACAAGTCCAATTCTAAAGACTTATGGGAAAAACTCAAAAAGAAGTGTCTTGGAAGCAAAGAAATTGTAAAAAATAAAAAGAAACTTCTTAGGAAAGAGTTTGATTTGTTTGGATGTCTTAAAAATGAATCGGTGTGTAAAATGATTGAAAGGTTCGGTCATCTGAAGCTGGAATTAGAAAGACATGAGATCAGATATTCTGATGATGAGCAAGTAGACAAGTTGTTCGATTCATTGCCAGATGAGATGGATTGGAGATATTACGCACTGATGTTGAAAAACACTATTTCTCCAGAAGATTTGACTCCAGATGTGTTGATTGAAAGACTGGAAAGTCATGAGCTAGAGCTGAAGAAAACGTTTAAAGTTAATAATTCATCTTATCAGCAGAATCTGGATTTATACTATCCAAAGAGCATGATGCCGAAAGCTACTTCTCCAAAGACTGCATTTTCTGCTGAAAATGTGTCAACAGTTGACAAAGAAAGTCAAAGTGGTCAAAGTAGTGGAAGTCACAGTGGTTTTCATAGTGGATCTTCATCTTCTGGAAGTCATACTGATGCAAAGAATCGTTTTCAATGCAACATCGCAATAGACTTGAAGAATGCTCAGAACTTTGATGAGGAATCGGCCAAGCAGCAGATGATCTTTCTAGCATCAGTGTTGGAATCGTATGAAGGATTGGTAGCTGGGAAGATTGGCAATACAAATCTGACAAAAGAAGATTACGATCAGATTGATCCGGAGGAAATGGAACTGATCGATATTCGTTGGGCTATGGCAAGTGCTGTTCGTCGTGCACAAAGATTCATGGAAATTACTGGAAGAAAAACAATTGGTGGTGCTTCTACCAAGCTGGGGTTCGATAAATCGAAGGTGACTTGTTTCAAATGTAAGCAGAAGGGTCACTTCAAGAGAGAATGTCGAAACGCTTATGTTGATGAATCGGAGAATCCGTTTAGAGATGATTATTACAAAAAGGCAATCTACCATCAGAATAAATCTGAGCCGCCTAGATTGAAGCAAGTTGAAGATAACAGAGACAAATCAAGGGCTCTTGCTGTGATTTATGATGATGAGGGGTATGATTGGAGTAAGGAAGTTCTACCTGAAGAAGATGCGGTGGGTTACGCATTCATGGCAAGCAATGATGAACCTGTTAAATGGAAAGATGATCGTACTGAAGAACAGAAGTATCAATACCGGAAGATGGCTGCTGAAACCAAGATTATCAGACTTTCTGGTATCTTTCTGGAAGCTAGAAGAGCAAACAGATGGGATCCAGATAGAGAGTGCTATCTTGATAGATATGGCAACATTGCGATTGATGACAAAACGTTAGATATCGAAGCCATCATTAAGGAGTACAAAGAAGATGATGAGTATTGGCAACACAAATGGTGGGGAACTCCAACTTCGAAAATGATTGAAGAAGAGAAAGAGAAAGAGAGAAAGGAGAAAGAGGAGAAAGAGAAGAAAGAAAAGCAGGTTGATACAGGCTTAATTGATACTACGCAAGAGTTGACAGCTGACAACCTGGGAGTGATGGCTGACAAAGTGCTAGCTGCAAAAGCACTTGAGGTAGATCCTAATTCTGTTACTGAGTCAAAGGGATCAGTCAGTCAAAGTGTGTCAACGAATGCGTCAGGTAACAAGATTGATGGGAATGCTGACTGCAAAAATTGTACTAAACAATGCAATTTTTGTAGCACTGTCATGTATCTTAACAATGAGAAAATTAAGAATCTGACAACAAAGGTTAGAAATGTTGAAGATCAGATTCTCGATCGTGACAAAAGTGTAAGAGCTTCAACTGAACGGATCAAAGAATTAACGGCTCAAATTGAAAATGATAAAACTGAACGTGAGAAAATAAAATCTGAAAATGAAAATTTAATTCTTGAAAACCGTCAAATTTCTGAAAAGTTTGAGAAATTAAAAAGCATTGTCAAAGATAGTGATGATCGTAATGGCAAAACATTTAAAGAAAATGAACATCTAAGAGCTGTTTTGAGGTTAAAAGAAGAATCGATTAATGAACAACTGGATCAAATTGCTAAACTGAAACTTAAAGTTCAAGAAGCTGAAATTGAGAATGAACGAATCCAGTTGAAGCTTAACAGTTATAAATCAGCAAGCTTTGTTTTGCAGCATATTGTTCCTAAACCTATAGGGAAAAACAAAGATGGCGAGGATGTTTTTTCTGATGGAACGGGTGTAGGTTTTCACAAAGTTCCACCGCCAATTTTAGACAACTACACGAAAAAGCAGTCTAGTTTGGTGGAAATTGAGGAAGAAAGTGAAGTTAAACTTCCTGAAAACATTGATGTCACGTTCACATCTTCCAATGACAAGGGTGTCCAAAGTGATGTGGTGAAAAGTGTGGTAGACAAAGTGCTTAAACCGGATTGTGACACTTCTGAGGAGGATGGGTGTTTCTTAGAAAAATACATTCAGAAATCAAAGTCCAAAAACAACTTAAGTGATGAACCGGGTCTTGTGATGTACAAGATGGTTGGATCTGATAAGTTGTATTCGGATTTTGAGTTTCCCATTGAGAATGTTAATGTGAAAAAGTTGACAAATGTTTTCAAGTTAGTTGAAGTTGAGTTGTCAGAGGTGAACAGTTTGAGTCAAACAAAAAGGCAAATGAATTTTGAGAAAGATAAAGCTTATTACAAAAAGCCTATTGTTCCACCATGTTTTTATAATAACAATCTAAACAATTGGTCGGGTGGTTATCGAGGTGGTAAGAGTTATCAGAAAAGGAGTTTTCAAAACAGAAGGTTTGCTGAAAAGAAGGTGTTTGTAAATGGTTCAAGTTCACTTTCTGATGAGGAAAATGAAATTTTTTCAAAATCAAATAAAGAGTTCTTTGAGAAGAGAGCTTCGCAGGCTCAGTCTGAAGGCACGAGTCGAGTAGCTGATACCCGTACTTGTTTTAGATGTAACCAAGTTGGTCATATTGCACGAAAGTGTAGATATGTGAAGCCTAGGACTGAAGCTGTGAAGGTTCAACAAAAGAAGGTTGATGTGAAGGGTAAATCACCAATGTATGTTGAGAAGAAAGTGGTTGAGAAGCAAAACGTTAAAATCAACAATATAAAAGCAAAAACTGAATCTGTAAAGAAGTTGGTAACTCAAAATGATAAGTTTTATAAACGGGTTGCATTAACTGAACAAATTTGGAAACCAAA
Source organism: Helianthus tuberosus (assembly GCA_030545235.1). Classification (NCBI taxonomy): domain Eukaryota; kingdom Viridiplantae; phylum Streptophyta; class Magnoliopsida; order Asterales; family Asteraceae; genus Helianthus; species Helianthus tuberosus. The sequence continues at coordinate 1,248 of JARYGA010014906.1, read as the reverse complement.
AACAGAGAAGAAAATTTCAACTTCTGAAGTGAAAAAGGCTGAAGAATCAATTTCGGTTGATTATGATGCAAATTTTCCACCTTTGAAGGCTGAAAATTTCAAAATTCAAATTGCGAGAGTCAAGGTTACACCTAAGGCTGATGAAGCCTGGGTGGACACCATGTTTGAATAAGCAGTTTGAATGGCCGGAGCTTCCTGGTTCGCGAAGCATGAATCGGCATCTTTATTGAAATGTTTTAAAATCAACTTGTGGTATGTGCAGGATCTTCCAAGAGCCATTTCAAGATGGATCATGGATAGTGGCGCATCTCGACATGTGACAGGAAAAACTGCATTACTGTATGATGTGAAGAATATCAATGGTGGTTATGTGGGATTTGCAGGTCATGAAGGTGGTAGAATTGTTGGTGAAGGAACGTTATCCAATGGGATTGTAACGTTTGAGAGAGTTAACTACATCACTGAGCTGGAGAATAATCTGCTTAGTATCTCGCAGATTTGTGACAATCAGTATACTACTCACTTCACTGATAAAGAGTGTTTGATTTTGAAACCTGGTTTTGTTGTTCCTGAAGAATGGATTATTATGAAGGCACCTAGAGTGAATGATTTATATGTGTTAGACATGTCTGTAGCAACTACAACTACTGGTCAAGCACATTGTTTCGTGTCTAGAGCAACTGAGAAAGAATCCAGATTGTGGCACCGAAAGATGGGGCATATACACTTAAGGAAAATGAATCACTTGGTGCACAATGATTTGGTATTGGGAGTTAATATCAAAGGTTTTCATCTGGAAGGGGAGTGCATTAGTTGCATTAAAGGTAAACAGAAGAAAAAGTCACACCCTACAAAGCAAGTCAATTCAGTTTCGAGACCTCTGGAAAGACTTCACATGGATTTGTTTGGTCCGGTGAATGTTAAAAGTGTTACAGGAGATTACTATTGTTTGGTCGTTACTGATGATTATTCCAGATTTTCGTGGGTTTCTTTCTTGAAGTCGAAAGATGAAACATTTGACAGTTTGATGGGGCTGTTCAGGAAGATTGAGAATTTGTATCAAAGGCGTATCAAGAGAATTAGAAGTGATAATGGTACCGAATTCAAGAACAGTAAGATGGAAGAATTTTGTGATGAATGAGGTATTTTGCATGAGTTTAGTGCTCCGTACACTCCGCAGCAGAATGGAGTCGCAGAACGTAAAAACCGGACGCTAATCGAGACGGCTAGAACTATGCTCGCAGATTC
>JARYGA010014905.1:0-47762 GCA_030545235.1 Helianthus tuberosus | reverse complement strand
AAGCTCTTCTGAGGATCACTACCTGCCACAGAAGTAAGGATCACTAATTAGGATAACGAATAAGGATCACTAATTGTTAGAAAATCCTCCCCTAACAATTGCCCCCAAAATATAAGGAGTAATTTGTAAAATTAGCGAGTTATGTTTTCTTGATCTTATCCGCAACTAACTAACGGATATATAGCCGTTAAAATAGAACTAGCCGTTGCGATGATGATGTCATGGAAGTGACAATCCTGCAGAATCATAATTATAAATAGAGATATAGATATGATCATTATGCATTCAAATTCGAAAGAAACTCCCTTTAAATTCTCAATCGACGATCAACCAGGTACTTCTTTCTCCTCTTTCTCCCTTTCTTACTCTGTTTTTCTTTCTTTATCACCACCGCTTTGAGAATGTTGCTCCGAAGCTCACCGGGCAAGGATCACAAAAAGGATAGCCCTTTGAAGAGTCAAAAGATCATCAAAGACTCAGTGAACGAGAGGTGTTGCTTTAACGATGCACAAGTAGATAACATCCGTCACCGTTTTCCGGTGAATGCCTTTTTCAAACCCTTCGATCCTACTGTCCTAAGCGACTATGTTTCAGAAACATGGGTTGCCTTTCCAGTTACTCCATTTGCCATAGGGTACACCTATCCTTTCCCGGAATTCACACAATCCTTCTTTTCCCTTACCGGCATTTCTTATATCCAAGCCATGCCGATGATTTGGAGGGTTTTGTATACCCTAGAGAGGATCATTGAGCAGGAGGGTATTGATTTAGGAATGTCGGAATTGGCGGAACTGTATGATCTTACTACCTTTGGTTCCCATCGTTATTTGTTCAAACGAAAACCCGGTGCAGAACATCCCCTTCTTAAAGTCACCAAGAATGACAAAGATTGGAAACGTCGCTTCTTCTTTGTAAGAAGGGATACCATTTCTGATGGAGAGCATTTACCAAGGGAGTGGTCCACCAATGGTAGGACAGAGGATCCTGAGAAGGATCACCAGGTAGTCTTGTTTTTGTAATAGGATCACTAACCCTTTTTATCTTGTATCATGCAGCTATCTCTTTTTCACATATCCTCACAACATCCGCAACCAGGGAAAGGCTTGCTGCTTTCTGGAAACTCGATCCTGAAATTAGAACTTTCAAGACAACAACCCAAGACTCTCAGGAGGTATCCTCAGGCTCTGTTACGATGTCAAGTAAGTATCTTTGTTTTAAAATTTATATAAATAGTGAAATATAAGTTAAGTGAAGATACTTATCTTGTTTTGGTTGTGTAGGTGCTGGAAAATCTGCCAAAGCTGCTTCAAGGTTCAGTGTCACCGATCTCACCACTGTCAAATCCTCTAAAAGAAAGGTTCCTGCCAGCCCGACAGCCTCAATCCCCAAGGCACCCCTCAAAGGGAAGGGAATCAAGAAGAGAAAGGCCTCCGAGGCTGAGGATTTGCAGGGTCTGCCCCTTATCCGCCACCAATTCCTCGAGTATTTCAATGATGTAAGGATCACCAACTCTGCCTTGGTATCCTACTTGTAAGAGGATCACCTGATCTTGAACTGCTTTATCTTTTTCTTTTGCAGAAATTTGCTGAAATTGAGGATTATGTGGGGAACGTCGAGGAGCTGGACAAAAAGATTGCTGACCTCCAACAGGTTGCCGTGCTCAAGGATCTTGCCCTTGCTGACCTTCGGAAGGAACTCCAGGATACCAAACAGGAGATGGCCAAGGTGCTGGTTAATTTTGACTATGAAAGGCAGGAGATCACAGATGATGCCAAAGTCTCTGCTGCCATAGCAATGTACAAAACCAAGCTGCAAATGGCCTTGGAAGCTCAGGATCCTACCTTTGACAAAAGCAACTGGGAAATTGAAGAATGGAAGGCAAGGCTGGCTGAATTGGGTGATGAAGAGGAGGCTGAAGAGATCCTGACAATTGAGGCTGGAAGCAAGGATGAAGCTGGTGAAGCAAGTGGAGCCGGAGGTGGTGATGCAGCAAAGGTTTAGGCTGCTTGATTGGGCGATGATGGACATTTCTAGACGTAGCCGGAGCCCAATTTTTAAATTTGGTAGTAGCTTTTTGTGGTTGTGATGTTTAAAACAATTTACTGGTTGGTACTTGAACAATAGACTTTAGGATTAAGGATCATGTATGATCCTTTGGACAATAGGCAGGATTGCAATCGGTGGAGGGATCCTCTGTTTGGGGGATGAAGCCATTGTGATCCTGCCGCCTTTATATTCCTGCACTATCTTTGAACTTATTATCGTGGACACCCTTTACCTACCCCAGCGGACGGGCCACGTTTTGCTGGTAGATGCTCGGGTAGGTAATTTTGACAACCTTTAAGGGTTAGTCTTTTGTTTATAAATAAAAACTTAATCTTTTGTCGCTTATCTCGTGTTGTTATCCTTTTCAATATGTTACTTTCTAACTGTTGTAATGTTCATTCTGTTTATACTTATCAATCCTTGAAAAATTAAAAAAGGATATCCAAAAAGCTTAGGATATGATCAAGGATCACTTATCCCATAACCGATAAGTCCTAAAAAGTGATATGGTTTAAGAATCACAAGTTCAGTTGTCAAGTACAAGGGTCATTCAAATAAATAATGAATTGAATTAGAAATAGTTAAGGATCATACCTGAGGATCCAAGTTAGGATCCTAACCTTTATAAGGATAACTATAAGATAAACCTTAGAATAAAGTAAGGATCAAGGATCCCTAATTGCCTATCTTCAAGAACCTGCAATAGAGCATCACTTGGGACTAAGCCAACATAAGATAAGAATTAGCAACTGGGGACAAGCCCAAGGATAACTGGGGACAAGCCCAAGGATAACTGGGGACAAGCCCAAGGATCGTATGTAAACTGGAGTATGGCCCTAACTGGCGACTATCCAAACTTAGTGGCATGAAAATGCCAAAACCTTAGCTAACGTGAAAACGTTAGAAACCTTAGCTAACGTGAAAATGTTAGAAACTTATGAACGGATGTATGGTACGTCTACCATTATACGTAGGATCCTAAGCATAGCCAGTACAATGGAATTGTCAGCCCCTAAAATGAGTACTGGTCCCAAAGACTTGAACTATACCAGGATCATCGTGCGCTACAGGCGGAACTGGGGTCAACCCAAATGACTGGGGTTAAACCCAAGGAACGGATTGCTTCTGCAGATAACCAATGTTATGCAAAGAATACCTGGACTTTCAAAACTTAAACTCACGTGAGAGATGGATAAATGATACATGATCCTTATCCTTATATGAGAAAATAAAGAAATGAAATAGTTTAAGTTTAGGATATTACCTAAGTAAGGATCACCGATACTTTGAGGATCCTTTAAGGATATCCCTTTCGTGAGGATCATCTGTGTCATGAGGATCCTACTCACATGAAATATCTCTTCAAGTGGACAGCATTCCAAGCTCTTGGTAGCAAATCACCTTCCATGGTTAGCAATCTATATGCCCCCTTTCCTGCTTCAGCTTCAATCAAATAAGGGCCTTCCCATTTTGGAGCTAACTTTCCATCAGCAGGATTGGTGGTATTCTGAAATGCTTTCCTTAATACCATGTCTCCAATTTGAAACCTCCTGATCCTGACATTTTTGTTGTAAGCACCAGCCATCCTTTGCTGATAACTGGCCATCCTTATCCTAGCCATATCCCTGATTTCTTCAATAGTATCCAGGTCTTGAGCCAAGTTTTCATTATTTTCCTCAGGATCACGAGTACTTGTTCTAGCAGTTGGAACCACCATTTCTGTTGGGATCACCGATTCTGCCCCAAACACCAAAGAGAATGGTGTTTGACCAGTAGCATTCTTAGGGGTCGTCCTATCAGCCCAAAGCACATAGGGTAGTTCTTCTGCCCATTTCCCTTTCTTGGATCCAAGCTTCTTCTTCAAATTGTTGATGATGATCTTGTTAGATGATTCTGCCTGACCATTAGCTTGTGGGTGGACTGGTGTTGATGTTATCATCTTAATCCCCCAGCTGTCACAAAAGTTAGTGGTTCTGCCCCCAATAAATTGGGAACCATTATCACATATAATCTCAGAAGGAATTCCAAATCTAGTTATAATATTTCTTTTAATGAAGGATATAACTTCCTTTTCTCTAACTTGGGCAAAAGCTTCAGCCTCTATCCACTTGGAGAAGTAATCAGTCATAGCTAGCATGAATACTTTTCCACCAGGTGCCTTAGGGAGCTTGCCAACTATATCCATACCCCATCTCATAAATGGCCAAGAGGAGGATATAGGATGCAATAATTCAGCTGGTTGATGAAGGATATTGCTGTGTCTCTGGCAAGGATCACATCTTCTGGCATACTCCACAGCGTCTTTCTTCATGGTTGGCCAGTAATATCCTGTCCTCAGGATCCTTGAGAATAATGCCCTGCCCCCAGTGTGGTTTCCACAATCTCCTTCATGGAAGTCTTTTAAAACTTCTTGAACTTCAGGATCCTCAATGCATCTCAAGTATGGTCCTGCAAGAGATCGTTTATACAACATATTATTCATAATTGTGAATTGAGATACCTTAGATTTGAAAGCCCTAGGGTTTTCTCCTGTAGGAATCTCTCCATGTTGTAAGTATCTCATTATTGGTGAGATCCATGATCCTGATCCTGAATGGGATTGAGTACCCTCACAAGGGATAATTGCAGAATCATTTCCTATCTCCATAGCCTCGTGATCCTCGATAGCCGGGGTCAGGATATGGATAATAGGAATCTTGATATCCTCCGGGATCTTCAAGGATGATCCTAAGTTAGCCAATGCATCAGCTTCTGTATTTTCTTCCCTTGGTACCTGTGACAAACTAAAGGAAACAAAAGAGAGTGCCAAACTTTTGACTATCTCCAAATATTTGGTTAGCTTTTCACCTTTAACAGCATATGATCCATTAAAGTGGTTTGTAATCAACAAAGAATCTACATGTACCTCAAGATACCTGATCCCCATATGCTTTGCAATTTGCAAACCAGCAATTAAGGCTTCATATTCAGCCTCATTGTTAGTGGTTTGGAACTCACAAGCTATAGAATGGGGTATTATGTCCCCCTGTGGCGATTTTAGTAGTATTCCAAGCCCTGTGCCTTTGACATTTGAGGATCCATCAGTATAAAGTATCCAAGGATCCTTGGTCTCTTCTAGCTGCTGGACTTCTAGCTCAGCTTCTTCTTGTAAATCACTACTGAAATCAGCCACAAAGTCAGCTAATGCTTGGGATTTGATGGCTGTCCTAGGCTCATATCTTATATCATATGCACTCAATTTCACTGCCCACTTAGCCATCCTTCCGGACATCTCTGGTTTCCTGAGGACATTCTTAATTGGAAAATTAGTTTTAACAATGATAACATGAGTTTCAAAATAATGTCTTAACTTGGTAGATGCCATAATTAATGCAAGAATAAGCTTTTCAAGGTGTGAGTACCTGGATTCGGCATCAAGTAAACTTTTACTTACATAATAGACAGGATGTTGTGTACCTTGATGATCCTTAACAAGGACCGCACTTACTGCTTTTGAGGATACTGCAAGATACAAGGATAACACATCACCTTTTTCTGGTTTCATCAAAGCTGGGGCCGAGGATAGGTAATCTTTGAGGGCTTTTAAAGCATTTTCATGCTTCTCCGTCCACTCAAATTTCTTGTTCTTCCTTAAGATATCATAGAATTCTTTACACTTCTCGGAGGACTTGGATATAAATCTGTTCAAGGCTGCTATCCTTCCTGTTAGCCTTTGAACATCCTTAGCATTGGCCGGAGATTTGATGTTCACTATTGCTTTGATTTGTTCCGGGCTAGCTTCAATGCCTCTCTTTGTCACCATATATCCTAAGAATTTACCTGCTTTAACACCAAAGTGACATTTTGAAGGATTAAGTTTCATGTTATATTTGTCAAGGATATCGAATGCTTCCTCCAAGTCTCTTAGGTGATCCTCAGCTTTTAAGGATTTTACCACCATATCATCTATGTAAACCTCCATAGTTTGTCCAATCTGATCCTTGAACATCATATTCACCAGCCTTTGATATGTTGCACCTGCATTTCTTAATCCGAACGGCATAGCAATATAGCAATATATACCAGTTGGAGTCATGAAGGCTGTATCCTCTTGGTCGGATGGCTCCATTTGGATTTGCTGAAATCCAGATGATGCATCCATAAAAGTTAACAGTTCATGACCCGCGGTTGCATCCACCATGGAGTCAATGTGGGGTAAAGGGAAAGGATCCTTGGGACATGCCTTATTTAAATCGGTAAAATCGACACATACCCTCCACTTTCCGTTTTTCTTTTGAACAACAACCACATTGGCCAACCATCTTGGATACTTGACCTCTCTAATCATACCTGCCCGGAGCAATTTCTCTGCCTCTTCTTGGATAATGACATTCCTTTCCGGTGCAAACTTTCTTCTCCTTTGATGGATTGGTTTGAAGGATCTGTCAATGTCGAGTTTATGAGTGATAACATCTTTGGATATACCAGTCATATCTTCGTGTTTCCATGCAAAGGTAGTCTTTCTCCTTTTGAGGAAGGATACGAGGTCTTCTTTCATTTCGCCAAGGATCCCTGATCCGATATAAACTATAGATTCAGGATCATCTGGATCCATAAGGATTTCTACCACATCCTGTTCACTCGCCTCCAAGACATCCCTTGGAGGATACTTTGATTGCTATTGCTCCCTGGATTTCGAAGCTGGTTTCATCGATGAAGTATAGCAATTCTTAGCCTCTTGCTGATCACTATCAATCTTCACAATTCCCCAAGGACTAGGGAGCTTCACACATTGATGGTAAGTAGATGGGACTGCTTTCATATCGTGTATCCAGGGCCTGCCAAGGATAACATTACAACAAGATAAACAGTCAATAACACAAAATTTTTGATAAGAGTGTAAGCCTTCAATATATATTGGGAGTTTAATGTCCCCCAGGGTGTTCTTAGTTTCGCCACTAAATCCCACGAGCACGGAGGATCTTGGTATGATCTCTGATTCAGGGATACCCATCTTCTTTAGAACATCAAGCTGGATAATGTTCACTGAACTTCCTCCGTCTATAAGGATCCTGCGGACAAAATGGTTAGATATGAAAAGAGTAATAACTAAACCATCGTGATGAGGATCCTGGATATCAACACGATCCTCTTCATCAAAGGTTATGACTTTTCCTTCGGAGACACTTGATGTTCGAACTGGTCTTTCTCCATTATCCATTTTGGTTTCTTTTGCATGCCTTTTAGCTGCTGAGAAGGATGTGCCACAAATGTCGGATCCTCCAGAAATAAAATTTATCACTTGTGCATTTGCTGGAGGAGCTGGAGCCTTCTCAGGGATCCTTTCAGGATCCTGGGTCCTTGACTTTTTTCTCCCCAACAACTCTTTTAGATGCCCCTTACTCAACAAGTATCCAATTTCCTTTCTTAATGCAATGCATTCTTCTGTGAGGTGCCCAAAATCTTCATGATATGCACACCACTTTGATTTATCCTTAGTTGCAGCTGGCCTATCATTCTTTCTCGGCCATCTAGCTTTATCACCTAGGTTCTGCATAGCAAGGATTAGTTCATTGTTATCAACACTAAAACAATATTCAGAAATTGGAGGATAATCCTCATCATCCTCCTCTTGATCAATAGAATGCACGTTCTGATTATCAGATCTGTTGTAGGATCTGAACTTGTTGTTCCTGAATGAGGATCCTTGCTTATCCTGCTTCGAGGATCCTACTAACCTCTCCTGGATCCTCTTGTCATCTTCTAGTCGAATGAACCTAAGTGCCCGGGTTCTTACCTCATCTAAGTTCCTGCATGGTGTCATAACAAGATCATCATAGAAAGACGAATCCCTAAGCAACCCCATTTTGAAGGCCTCAACAGCCGTAGCTATATCTAAGTTGGGAATGTCTAAGGATTCTTTACTGAATTTGGTAATATAATCCCTTAATGATTCATTATGACCCTGGGTTATCCTATATAAATCACTAGTTAATCGTTCAAATTTTCTACTACAAGAAAACTGATTATTAAACAAGTTAACTAGGTTAGCAAATGAGGTAATAGAATAGGGAGGAAGACTTAGCAGCCATTTGAGAGCTGATCCAGTAAGGGTGGATCCGAATCCCTTGCACAGGCATGCTTCTTTTAACCTTTCTGGAATTGGATTGATCTCCATCCTTTCCCTGTATTGTGCTATGTGTTCCTCAGGATCTGTTGAACCATCATACAACTTCATTGTTGGCACATGGAACCTCTTGGGTATCTCAGCATCACAGATTGGTGGTGCAAAACGAGATATCTTGTGGCTCCCATCTGCAATCTCTGGGATAGGTTTGACTACTCCCGGAACACTTGATATCATATCCTTTAGCTTTTGCAATTCTCTAGCCATGGCATGATTGATACCTGGATCCTGCATAAGACCATGGTTAGTAGTATGAGAATTATTGAAAGTGTTACCTCCCATTGGATTCAAGTTAGGAAGAATGGATGTTAATCCGTATTGTTGAGGCTCCGGAATGATCGAGGGACCAGTAGAAGCATTGGTCTGCATTGGAATGAAATCTCCCTGATGGACATCTGAACTTCCTGTTTGCAAACTCCTCAAGGATCCTGGCATCTGGAAGGATCCTTGAAACTGGGATGATCCTGGAACGAAGGAGGATCCTTGAACCTGGGATGATCCTGGAACAAAGGAGGATCCTTGAACCTGGGATGATCCTGGAACAAAGGAGGATCCTTGAACCTGGGATGATCCTGGAACGAAGGAAGATCCTTGAACCTGGGATGATCCTGGAACGAAGGAGGATCCTTGAACCTGGGATGATCCTGGAACGAAGGAGGATCCTTGAAACTGCTGCATTCCTGAATATCCTCCTGAACTTGTGAGGGATCCCATATGCTGAGGATAGGATCCCGCTGGCTGGAAATATGAGCCTGATGCCTGGGTCATTGTTGTTGTTCCGTAGTGCACTCCTTTTGGTCCACCCACATATTGAATGTCTGGAACCACTGATGGCTGAGAAGTAATCACCGGAGTATCAAAATTCAAAGATCTGGGCATCAGTGGGGAACGATCCTCTGCCGTTTTCTTCTGTTTCTTGATTTCGTCAATCTCCCGGAGGATCCTTTCGTTGGTCTTATCCTGCTCTTGTGCATGATTCCTCATCTGCAAAATCAAGGCATAGAGATCATTAGTAGTTGGATTAGTTGAAACAGAAGAAGTAGGTGGTTTTGAGAAAATGGGAGTTGGTTTCTTCGCGGCATTCTCAGTATTCTTCTGGGATCCAGAAGGTGGTGGAGGCAAAGGAGGAACGCCTTGTGAAGAAGTGAATGAAGGCATCAAGTTTGAAGTATTCTTCGCTGAGGAAGCCATTTGCTTGGTTGTAGTAAACCGAAATGAGCACAGAAATGCGAATTTTTCTAAGGATGAAGCACCAATTGCCCCACGGTGGGCGCCAAACTGTTTTGGTCAAAAAATATGTTGAGGATATTGCAACCAAACTCTATGTTATGGGGTATGATGCTGATTATGTAATAGCGATGAGGATCACTTCAATGTAGATTTGCACAAACAACACAAGGATTTATACGGGGAAAAAGCCCTTGATCAAGAGTTGATCTCCGGCACAAAAAACCCCGGGTGATGGAAACTACCGATCACCAAGCTCAAATAAATGATTAAATGTTTACAACTTCGGATAGTAACGAGCTAGATACAAGGATCACTATCGTGTAATGTGTACAAGTGAGTAAAAATGAATGTGTGTTCGTCGAGAGCTTTGAGTGTGCGAGTATACGAGTATGTGTAGCTGCAAAAAATGGCTAAGTGTTTCTCTACTAGCTCGTTACCCCTTTTTAAAATAGAAATCTAACTACCAAACTAACTATCCGACTTTCGTGCCATGCCTCCACGTTCTCCACAACGTCTATTTTTGGTCAAGCACGTGCAGAATAGTTTGGGAATATTCTCCAGGAATGTCGCCGAGACTTGGTCAAGCTCGTTATACCTGCGAGATGCTACAAAACATAAGTAAACAATCGTCAGTACGAGGATCCTTAAAGTGATCCATGATCCTGATCCTGAAGCTCTTCTGAGGATCACTACCTGCCACAGAAGTAAGGATCACTAATTAGGATAACGAATAAGGATCACTAATTGTTAGAAAATCCTCCCCTAACAACTTGTACCTTGCATACCTTTACATTACCTTTAAATCATTTCGTTCATTTCACATTACTATTACTTTTACTTCATGCATTACTTAATTTACACATATACATGTGTCATACTAGTTCATATCTATCCAATCATGAGTTAAACATTTTTACTAACCTCTTTTCATTTCGCAAACCAACGATCCGTAACCCAGATCGATCATCTTCTCCTCGAGTACTAGCCATAATAGGCCAGGTTTCATTCATCCGTGTAATGAGTTTTCGCTCGTGCACATCCTTTCACCAATACGATTGGTTTCATCACATCAATAATTCTAACATTATCATCAACAACATCGGCGGTTAGAATATGTCATTCTAACATTCATTACACTAGGTGATTACCCACCTATACTCTTCTACAATTTCCTACGTACCTACTATAACGTACCACACATTCTATTTCTTACATGCAATCCTTTTATTCTATTAATCATTTCGCCAACTGAAGTACACGCTTTTACTTCCTTCTATTCATGCTTACTTGCAAGGACCTTATTACATCGTTTCAATATTTCTTACCAAACTTACCATTCCCGCCCCTACTTAAATTATTGTTCGGGTCACAGCCCGTCATCATTCCGACTTCTAAGAGTCAATTACTAACACATCTAACACGTAACTTATACAAAACTTCGTCTATTATACTATCACTTTTTACTTTATACTTACTTCTATGACCCGTTCGACTCAATCATCGTCAAACTGTCGACACCTTCTTATGCGGATTAATTTCATCTCTTTATATTTTTAAATCCGTCTCACGGATTCAGACGCATCATTCATGCTTTTTCATTCATTGAATCCGCCTTACGGATTCAAACATTACATTCATGTCTTCCATTACTTCTTTGTTTTGAATCCTTCTCGCGGATTCGAACATATTATCCATGCCTCTCATCCTTGAATCCGTCTTACGGATTCAAACATATTATCCATGCCTTTCATCCTTGAATCCGTCTCACGGATTCAAACATATCATTCATACCTTTCATACTTGAGTCCGTCTCACGGATTCAAACATATCATTCATACCTTTTCTTCCTTCTATGATTTGAATCCATCTAACGGATTTCAATCATATCATTCACATCTTTCATTCCTTACATGTGTTGAATCTGTTTCGCAGATTCAGACATATCATTTCTACATTTCCTTTCCTTGAATCCGTTTTACAGATTCAAACATTCCATTCATGCCTTTCATCACTTGAGTCCGTCTCACGGATTCAAACATTGCATTCACGCTTTTCATTCTTTGAACCCGTCTCTCGGGTTCAAACATTTCCTTCATACCTTTTTCCTTCCTTGAATCCGTCTCCCGGATTCAAACACGTTATTCATATCTTGTTGATCCGTACTTAATTACGGATTCAACATTCTTCGTTCTTATCAGGCATGTTTTTCATTCTTACATAGTACTCTCAATTTCCTGAGAGTCTTACTTCCCATTTCACCCACACGCCCGCCTGCTACCCAACTCTACCGGACATACCTGTAATATTTATCATGATCTCACGAACGTCATACGTTTCTCGTGTACTGGCCAGGTACACAATCCACATAGTAGTTTCGTGCCTTCATGTAATTGTCACCTTATGTCCGTAGACTCAGGTTTCGGCGCGTATATCACTTTCAGTACTTCATTACTATACAATCATTGTCTTTCATTTAAAAATTTTCCTTCCCTTAATGAGTTTTACCATTACATATACCCACATATTAAATTCATGTACCTGGGGCTCATTTGCCTATTTGTCTCTTGACTGTTCTTAGTTATTCATCATAAACTGCATTCATGGATCATCCTCATCAAACACTTATGCTCACCTTGCACGTACAAAACCATCAGTTCTTTATACATATACATAAGTACATACTTACATTAGCATTTTACCTTTGGATCTTGATCGAGTCCTAGATTGTACGGGTTTCTTATCTCGAGAGCACACAAGTTTGAGTTCAAGTACTTACCTTCTCGTACTTGATTCCCTCAAACCAGGGCTCTGATACCAACTTGTAAGACCCTAACATGTTTAACCTTAAAACGACGCAGCGGAATTTCGAGCCTTAAAATTTCTTTCATGATATACGTCTTGACATTCTTAAAATTCATTTTTTATAATATAGAAACATAACTTATCAACACTAAATTACATATTTAAACATTCCCGTACAATCTATCTTGTGACTCGATCCTCGATCTCCAATCCTTCAAAATCCTCATAACTGGTACTACCTGCGCTCACCACATAAAATTCACAACATTAGTATGCATTATAAACATACAAGACTTATTCACGTTTACTTCTCGTTCCGTTAACTCTTTACATCCCAGCTATCCCATCCAGTCATACAATCCTTGGTGAGACTTCTTGGCTATTCCTGCATTATACTTTATTCACCAGGCACGCTAATAATAACGTTAATACTCAATTTCATTGGATACACACGTACCTACTTTCATACACACTTATACACATTCATACTTCCGCACATAACCATTTACGTGCATACGTACATATCTACATATAAACACTTCTACATTATAACATACATACCTATATACACACCTTCCTACATCATTACGTACCCTTATAACATTATACATATAAATATACCTACATATACCTATTTGCAACATATCTAACTCATACATGCCTACACACCTACAAACCTTCATATGTCCGAGTATACTTGCTCACATACTTATAAACATACCCACATAAGTGCATACATGCTTTCATACCATTCCGTATATGTGTTTAGAGACATACAAACATGCATACGTACCTATATACAAGTGTGCTTACTCTTATGCTCATAAAACGTAAGTTAAATTAGTCATACGCAACTTAAAACGCGTTTAAACGAGTTCCCAAGACAAAACGGAGCAAACGAATAATTTTCGCCAACTGAGGGGGGCCTCGCGTGACGCCAAGGGCCTTGGCTTCACGCCTAGCCCCTGTTTTTCCAGAAAGTTTGCAGCGGGTTGCTGCATATTCCCTGCACGTTTGGACTTTACGGAAACGAGCATAACTTCCTCATTTTTGATCCGTTTTACCCGATTCTTTTTCCTACGTGATCGTAATTTAATTCTCCATCACATGGAGTGAAAATCCAATATTTGGACTACCGAAATTTATAACTTTTAAGCCTTCGGCTTATTACCCTTTTCCATAATTTTGACCCGTTCATGCATTTACCCACATAACTTGTTTGTTTGACCTTAACTTCATATGAATTGATAATTTCAAGGTCATTTGTCATAAAAGATTCATTCCCGGATACCTTACATCTCATTCCACCCGTTTTCACTCAAAAGCTTATTTTGACCCGTTAAGGGTAATTGCGCATTAAAACGTTTCTGGCTTACAACACCATACTCCTCACTTTCATACTTGACCAAAACATTACACTAATCGAATAGCTTGTTTCTAAACTACTTTTAAGATCGTTTACCCAAAATACCCATCAAGGGCATTTTGGTCAACTTTAATCCCATACTTTACAACGAAAGACTACGACACATATTTGTCTTCAACCATCGTTTTTAGTTAATTAAAACACCATATTACTTAATCGAACTAAGAACTGATTACAGAAATCACTTACCTTATGCGTCCGTGCTCGTATCCGATTCCTCGCCTCTTCTTGACCCGTTAACACCTCATGCTTGCGCCCGTCTCGTCGTGATTCCTATACTTTCATTTCATCGAAATCACGCTCTTATTAGCATACTCATTTGTACATGTTAACAATCATATCAATCGCATCTTTCACACTTAACTTTACTTAGTCATTTCTAACAAGAATAAAACATATAATCAACTTCATATCCTTTCCAACACATGTACATCATCATGTAATCACAATTAACGCATATTAACATAACATGCCCAAACGACTTCCTATAATCCTGTTTTTACCACAACGAGTTAAATCATGTTTCTTATACTTGTTGACTTTCAAAAGTCAACTATTAACAATATGTAACTATCGACTTATCAACATATACCCGTATCATCATAATCGACTATACGGACGACACTATATACATTTTATCATACACTTGATGTATGTACTACCTTTTAAGCATAACGTACAACTAATTCATGCATAAATCTTCTAAACTCATACATAACCCATCAAAACCTACTACTAACCATCACGGATCATTCCCAAATAAACATCAAACACATCATCATCATATTCCTCCTAATTCATCTAACAAGAATTCATCATACCCACCTAATACATCAATCTTTCAACAAGGCTCGGACATAGGTGGTGATTCTAGTCATCATCTTCACCATAACTAACGGGTTTCACCTCTAATCATCAAATTAACACAAACCATACATACCCCGTGTTCTATACGATGTTTCTAACCCTTGTACATGATTAATTTCATATTAACTCACGGATTTGAACATAACCCACTTCACCCATGATCACCAATCTTAGATTTAAGACATACCTTATGATCCCCTCGCGTTGGTGATCATTAATCCAAGCTCGGTTATGTATTTTAGCTTCATCTTGCCTTCCGATTTGATGATCTTCATGATTAGGGTTTGTGGAGCTCTCATGGAGCTCCTGGCTCCTTCTCGAATACACACGATGTGTGTGTTTATTTGTGTGTTGATTTTCTTTTATTAGTAAATCAACTATCATCTTATCCACTTTAACCCCTCGAGTTTTACTTCTAACACATATTTGACACTACTTGTCTCTTTTGATAGTTTTTATCATACACTTAACTAGGTTAAACAGCCTAGTTATTTATTTCATAATATAACGCATAAGGACATATTTCGAATATATAACATTTGGATTTTTGGGGTGTTACAGTTAAAGTGACATTTACAAAGTTAGAGGGTTACCATTGATATTATAGCAAAGTTTGGAGGTAGAATGGTTTACATATCAAAAGTTTTAGGGTAAATAAGAAGTTAAAAAGTATAAGGGTCTTTTTTGAAAAGTTAGCAAGTAGGAGTGTTATTTTTGTAAAGCTAGAAAGGTGGTTTTTATTAAGTTAGAAATACATGAAAACGTAGTCCAACTCAAAACGAACATAGAAAACATTTCATAATTGACCTGACTCGTTTTCTAACAAAAATTACATTAAAGCGTAGACAGACTCGATTTTATACAGACACATCCATAAAAATAAAAACGTAGAAATTAGTTTTAGGGTAAGTTCGAAACTTTAGAAACTTGATGGGGTCAAAGTGACATTTACAAAGTTAGAGGGTTACCATTGATATTATAGCAAAGTTTGGGGGTAGAATGGTTTACATATCAAAAGTTTGAGGGTAAATAAGAAGTTAAAAAGTATAAGGATCTTTTATGAAAAGTTAGCAAGTAGGAGTGTTATTTTTGTAAAGCTAGAAAGTTGGTTTTTATTAAGTTAGAAATGCAAGGGATGATTTTTGTCAATTTGGAAAAGTTGGGTTGTCAAATAAAAAAGGTGTTCATCGACCTTTTAATTTAGAGTTAAATGTTTGGTTGGTCCCTGTGGTTTTCAAAAATTTCAGACTTGGTCCTAGTGGTTTACTAATTACACGCTTGGTCCCAAAAGTTGTCAAAAATGCACTCGGTTGGTCCCCAGCCCTAACATCAATTAAATATCTCAGTTAAGTCCATGTTAAATGACCAAAATACCCTTGCTTATTAACAAAACCCTCTTCATCACCTTCATCAATCATCATCTGCATCATCTTCATCACCATCATCATCTTCATACCATCTTCAACATTCCACCGAGTTCACCTCGCTAACAAAATCAAGCGTGCGTTCTCCACAAATCAATGCCCTAATTCCACCAAATCTCAACCGGATTCACCAAAACCTACAAAATCAACAAATTATACAAAATCTGTAAAATCCGACCCTCGATCTTCCGTCTCTCTCTTTCTCTCTCACTTCTGTGTCTCTCACTAGAACTTCTAATCTCATTTCTCGATCTCGTCACCGGAATCAAAGGAAGAAGGGTGGTGCTGCAGATGTTGCAGGTGTCGGCTGTGGGTGTGGTTGTCGTTGGAGTAACCTGGTCGCCGGACGAACCTCTGAGCCGAGAGAGATAGAGGGTATGATAAGATGTGTTGTAGGTGGGTGTGCGGGTTTGTCGGAGTCGGCGCCGGTCGGCCGGAATCACGAGCTCCGGTTGTCTGAGTAGTGATCGAGAGAAGATGAGAGGTATGTGGGTGTTGGTGATCGAGAGAAGATGAGAGGTATGTGGGTGTTGTGTGCACAGAGAAGTAAAGAAAAATGGTGATGAAGAGGGTTTTGTTAATAAGCAAGGGTATTTTGGTCATTTAATATGGACTTAACTGGGATATTTAACTGATGTTAGGGCTGGGGACCAACCGAGTGCATTTTTGACAACTTTTGGGACCAAGCGTGTAATTAGTAAACCACTAGGACCAAGTCTGAAAATTTTTGAAAACCACAGGGACCAACCAAGCATTTAACTCTTTAATTTAAGGTTATACTAGTACTTTCACCCGCCGCGCGTTGCGGCGGCGTCCAAACTTAACATAACTCGAATTTGTACCATTAAATTTTTGACGCGACTCGTTTCTAAACATAATCTACGTCAAAAATGTATACTAACTGAAAACGCACATATAAACATAATCTACGTCAAAAATGTATACTAACTGAAAACGCACATAAAAATAAGCACGAAAACATATTATATTTTACTTGACTTATTACCGAGAAAAATTACGTTGAAACGTAAACCATTGTGGATTATGCCGAAACGTGCTAAAATAAGCACGTAATGAAATAGTGTTTTTTTAAAGTTAAAGAATGCTACCATGCGTTGTTGCGGCGTCGAAACGCAAGGTAACTTGAATTTATACCCCTTAATGAAAACGTATGATTTTTAATCTGTAACAAAATTTATGTCAAAACGTAGACCAACCGTAAACGTAGATAAAAAAAGTCACGTATAAGTATGTATAATATTTAACCAAGGAACATGAAAATAAGCAAGTAAAACTCGAGATGATCAAACTACTTTTACCAAGTTTTTAAAAAACTGAAAAGATGTAAGTGTCAATACAAAAAATTAAAATATAAAAAAAAAACAAATCACTATAATATAACATAACGTGACGCTAGCTATAGTGATATGGTCAGCCTTAAATGTTATTAGTAATTTGGTTGTATAACTTAAACATATCATAACAGGTATTTTATAATGATGAGAAATTAAAAAGAAAAAATATAATTTTTTTTTTTTGTTGAAAAGGTATAAAAACATATGAAACACGTATAATGAAAAACGATATATGTTATGGCCTTTGACTGGCTTTTAAAATTTTTGTTATATTTTTCACATATAAGAAATTAGGCATCAAACAATTTAGTTGTAAATATGTAATTAAAAAAATTTACGTCATCCATAAAAAATTGATTAGAATTAATATTGTAGAGAGATGGCTTTATTGGAATTAGACATGAAGATCACATCACATCTGTCTACCTCTTTATCAAAAACCATTTTGTCCTCTCTCTATAGCTCGAGTCAATCAACATCTTTTTCTTTCATTTGGTTGGGTGAGGGCAGAATAGTAATTTTTTCTGTGCACCGACCTTTGTGTTTAAGATATATATAATAAATATGTAATAATCCCTGCTAATCTGCTATATAAGATTCATATTTTTCTTAAAAAATCACCTTATACATGATGCGGAAAATAAATAAGAAGATGAAGAAATCACGAGGTTAAAAATGAAGGGTTGTGATACAATGCATGAAATCTAAAATCTAAAATCTAATGATCGATTTACCTGTTAACATTATGTTACGAGTTCAAATTTTGTTAATTTGGACTAGCGGTTTTGAAGAGCGAGACTAGTGATGTTAGCAATATAAATGTTAGGTTTGTAACACATAACTGGGGACTGCATAAACTATGTGTTGTTTTGGATATTTCTTCGAGTAATTCTTATGCATAAATGTGTATGGTAATTTTGTACACAAACTCACTAAGTTATTAGACTTGTGCATTATATACATTCTTAGGATCAATAAGAAAATCTAATATAAGAGGGAGTTGAATGTGACCAATACTTTATACATTCATTAATGCTCTTCCGTTGCATTTTAAGGTTTTCACAAGGTTGTAATTTTTAGTGCACATTTGTGTTGTAAAATTAGTGTCTGAAATATATATCACGTTTCATCCAAAACTACATTATAAGATAACTAAGTGAAAAACACCAATCTAACCGAGTGGATTAGACGATGCTCAACAGGGTTAATGGACTCAGATCTTCAAGAGTTCTGAAGATGGATTAATCTGCAAAACTAAATGACATTATGAGTCTCGTTATAAGAAGGAGAGGTTGGGGGTTCTTCTCGTAACCACCATCCGGCGTAAGAAACTATATAGTTCTTGAGAGAGTAATTTTGTAAGCAAGAGGGGAGTTAATGGGATATTTTCACCTTGATGGAGTACAGTATTTATAGCCTTATGGTGGGAGATGATTGGGCGAGACGTCGCTATCGGAGTATCAATTTGGTTCCCTCTCTGCTGAACGTCAGTGGTGGCAGAGGGGGGAGCACGTGTGCGGCCTGCTATTGGTCTTACGTTGCTTTTAGGATGTGGTCTCTTTTGTATTAACCGCTAATGGAGGTTGAGAGGGGTGTGAATCCGCGGGACGTGATTGGCTGGATATTGTTGTCCATTGTACTTCTTGTCTCCCCTGCGATGACCGCTAGTGGAGATCTATGGTACAGTGGCTTGCGGGACATCCTTGGCCACACATTGCTTTCACAGTTTCCTTTTTGTCTCCTTTGTGCTGGTGCATCTGACATGGCGGTTGGGCCTTGCGGATAATTTGTCTTGGCCAGTTGACTGGGTTATGATTTCAGTTTAGGCTTTTCCCAAAAGGTCCGGGCTCATATCTCTTCACTAAGTACGTATTTAGTTTCATTCTGTTATCAAATCTGACAAAAAGAATATTAACTGATTAAAAGTTTTTTTTACCGTTTAATAGATTGTTATAAAAAAAGTAAATTAACAAAATGTTCCTTGAGGTTTGGTTATTTTTGCCACTTTAGTACAAAACTAAAATCTTTTGAATCTGGGTCCCCGTGGTTTCATTTTTGTTGTCATTTTCATCCGAAATCAAAATCTGGTCAATTTTTTTAGTTAACATCCAACTTTTTGTATTTTTCCTCCTTTCTAATGAATGGCAACATGGTCTTTTAATGTTTTATTATAACAAATTAAAAAAATCTGAACATTTTTTCATTATAAACAATAAGTATCCTATAGACTCCTTATACATCATCTCATTAAGTTATAAAAATCAATACAATTTATAAACAATCTAAATCTATAAAAGATGCAATTTATAATGTAGTAAACATTAGAGACAAAAAGAGTCATTCCTATTCACTTTTGGCTACCTTGTCTACAAAATGCCATTTGAAAGTAGGTGTAATGTCATTCTCAAGTCAATATTTTGGCTTTCCGACTCTTTTACCTTAAGTTTGTCTCTCAAATAATCAAAAGTAAGGTATCCAATAAATTGCGCACGTCCCCTTTTGATCAAGTAATGTACTTAAGTGTTACCTCATCACAAGTTTCCAAAAGCCAATGAATAAAAAGATGCAAATTTAGGCTTTATTTTTTCCCTACATTTTAACCTTTTTTTTTCTAAAATATGAAAGATATAATTTGTTGATTGCACAAAAATGTATCCATTTTATCATTGATTAAAATTTTCAAGAAGTATATTTTTGACATAACATATTTTCACCACCTATTCGGATTGCCTATCTCACAACTAAAAACACAAGAAAAAACGCCCTCTTCTTAATCCATTTCTCCTCCCTTCTTACATAATCTGTTCGACCCATCACATGAATGAACCATCCAAAAACGCTTAAAAACATCAAATAAGTAACCGAGACAAGATTTAGGTAACCGAATAAGTAAAAAATATATATTTATAATGTTGATATAGGAGAAAACATTACATACAGTTGCACAAGTTCAGACATTTAGTTGTAGATAGGCCTATCAAAATATCTACATACTACATATCTTATCTATGTGAATTTTATTTAACATCCAATCATGTTAATTTGTCTCCTTTGTTTTGTATATTTACGTTGCAGTTTATATACTGGATCAAAAGCTAAACAAGCACCACGGGCTTGGTACAATGAACTCACCAATTTTCTTATTGAGTTTGGGTTTCGCAAGTCCTTGGCCGATCCTTCATTATTTATGTACCAAAGGGACAATCAAGCTTCACCACTTCTTAGTATATGTTGATGACATTGTCATTATTTTTTTTTCACAAATCAAATATGTTCAATTTTCATTCCAATCACTAGGACAAATTACATAAGGATAACAGGTACAAAAGGTTGTTGACACTCAAATGGTGTATTTTAGTATTAAAAAATTATAGAAGTTGTAAAAACTTGTTTGAGGTAACCATTAACCAAACTGGATAAATGTAGAGACTTAGAAGTAGTATTAGAAGTGGTTGTACACATCTCGGTGAGGGCTTGGCCCGGGGTTTTACCCGGGTTCGAGTCCGAGGGGGGGCGCGGTTTAAAAAAAAAATATAGCTGTTACCTTTTTAATTATTTCTTTTTTTTATCTCAAACTCCTCGTTTATATATTTAGCTTCAGATTAGATGAACCGAATAAAAAGAGTTGAAGAATGAGAACATAGATGAGAGTAATTTGATGGAAATGAAAACTTTTAAAGGGTTCAAAAGTGAAAATTGAGTTCACTGATGGAATTAAAGTTTAAACTAAACAAAGTTTCAAACTTTTAATGTAAAAACTTAAAAAAATATATATTTTTCTCTTGAATCCATCTAGTTAGACTCATTTATGGACCCCTTAAATAGGTTAACATATCAATCCGTTCATTAAAAATCCGTGTTCGGGTTAACACGTATATCTACTAACGAGACCTATTTCATTTCACCATTTAATAAATGGGCATATTAGTCGGTTGATTATGTTCATGTTGTGTGTAGTGGTGATACAAGAATTACCGGGCTAATGTTCATGTTAGGTTGGTAATCCGTTAATAGGTGTATATACTATGTAATCATATATAATTATATCTCTATGACTCTTTGTCAATGTTCATGATGGTTAATATACTTCTTTCACACTTGCACGATATATCCCTATAATTAACGGTTTAAAGTTTTAAAAAGGTAATGTATTATTCCTCTCCACAAGCTTGTTGGCTTCGTATAAAGTTTTACCCAATCATTTTGACTTCAACTCCACACAAAGTAATCTAGACCTATAAATTCCCACATTCCCTCTTTACCACTTATCAAACCAACTTTCTATCCCACCATGGCAGTTGATGTTTGTTCTTCCTCCGAACCCTTCATAAGCCCAAGAATCTCTTTCTCCCATGATCTCAACAACCAATCGTTCGAAACAACCGCCGTTAGTTCCACCGTTGCCACCATCAACACACCCTTTGATTTTTGTATCACTCCAAACGTTACGTTGCCACCAATCACATCCGCGGATGAGCTATTCTTAGATGGTGTACTCCTCCCTACCCAAATCAAGAAGCCCAAAGCCGCAGTGTCAGTGTCAGAAAATGAAGTCATGGATGTCCATAGAAAACGTCTCAAAGAACTATTATCTGAAAACGACGATAAACAAGAAAAATCTTCATCTAGATCATTGTTTTGGAAGTTTACAAGAACTACAAGTTTAAACTCTAGTAATGGTACGGGACCAAAAAGGTTGTTTAGATCTTTATCGTTAAAACGATTGTTACATAGTAATCCGACAATACTAAATCCAAGGGGGGATGAGGATATAAAGGTTATAAAAAAGTCAAATTCACGAAAAGAGCCATTAGTGTCATCAAGCTGTTTTAGTTCGATTCATGTTGATACACCGGTATCTTTTGGTTGCAATGGTAATGATTCACGTCGGCGGTCGCTAACAAGGAAGGATTCCGGTGGTGGAGTTCAAATCAATCCTGTTTTGAACATTCCACCGGCTAATATGAACTTGTTTGGGTATGGTACTTCATTATTTTGTAAGGGTAAATCCAAAAACAAAAACAAATAAGTTATTATTTCTTGTAACGTTCTTTTTTTGTACATGTATATTCTTGTTAACCTACATGCATAATATCTATTTCACTCCCATTTTTTAATATATTGATAATTAAATTTTAAACATTAAGTTATGTTATCTAATATTTGAGCAATGCAAATAATATGACCAAAAGCAATTTTAACTTTTTTTATTCGGTAAGTGTTCTAAATAAAATTTGGTAGGTCTTACATTAATAATAACTAGGAGCCACGCTTTGCAGCGGGGCCGTAGAGGGTGCTGGTGAGTGGTGAGGATGCATTTGTTACGTAATATATCGATGAGTTATTATTGATTATGCATGCTTTAATCTATACATGGAAATGTATATGTTATGTTTGTATATTGATAAGATTTGTAATAGTGTTATACAAATCTTTCTATTGATGTTTAACTTCGTAATCTTTTGAGAAAATTGTTAAATTCATCCCTGAGATTTTACACAAATTGCTACATCAGTCCAAAATCAAGATTTGTTTTGCTAATACAGTCCAAAAAACAAACGCCGTTAAATTAGCCTTGTTTTGTTTTGCTAAATTCGTCCCTGAGGTTTTACACAAATTGCTAGATCAGTCCAAAATCAAGATTAATTAAATGAACGAACATGAATAGAGGTCTCGTTCGCTCGATTGTGTTCGTGAACGTTCGGTAAGGTGTTCGTGAACCTTCATTGATTTGCGTTCGTTTATGTTCGTATGTTTGTGTTTTAATTGAAGATCTTTGTACTTACATATATTTTATGTGTGCTTTTTATATTATTAAACTTTTATTTATTTTATTACCCTAACAATTAAACCAGGAAATCCTCTTTCACCTTGTTTATGCACCATTTCCCTTTCATTTATCATTATTTACATCGGCGAATACAATCGACCCCCGTTACACATAAGGGAGTCATGTTCAAGTGCTACTCTCTAGGCCATCTATCTTTATCCTTCGTCGAGTTCGCCAAATTCGTTTGTGTTTGTGAACCGTTCGCGAACACGTTTATTTCCTTAATGAACGAACACGAACATAAAATCTCGTTCGGTAAGTGTTCATGAACCGTTCATGAACACATTTATTTCCTTAACGAACGAACACGAACAAGGCCTTGTTCGTGTTCGTTCGGTTCGTTTACAGCCCTACATACGTGGGCTTGTTTCTTCACCAGCTGGGCTTCACCTTCATCCCTATTGCATTACAATCTTTGACAAAGTGTTAGGTTCCAACAACTTTCTGGTACCAAAACTACTATAGATTGCATTTTCTTTCATGGCCAAGATAGTTGTGTAACTTGTATTTTTTTTCGAATAATAAATGAAGTATAACCATATTATTTAGAGTCACTTCCACCCAACACCATATTTCACATAATCCATAACACATAGGTGAGCGTCACCATATTTCACATTTCACATAATCCATAACACATAGGTGAGTGTGAAAGGTAATATCCTATACAGCCTACGTGACTCGCTATTTTTTCACTTTTCACATTTACTACAACACAGTATAAAAATAATATGAGTTTGTACTTAAAAGGGTAAAAAATCATATTATCCACATTAACAAAACATCTCCCGTGTACATCATATCCGTAATGGTTATGCTAGAACCAAGACGGGACACCTAAAGAAAACATTTTTAGCATTTCAACTGCCATGCCATGTAGGCATGCTGTTGCTTGCATTTGGAACATGAGGATGAATGGACGGGGTGATGGAATACCAGAAAGGTACGTTCACGAACACCTTACCGAACGTTCACGAACACAATCGAACGAACGAGACCTCTGTTCATGTTCGTTTATTTAACTAATCTTGATTTTGGACTGATCTAGCAATTTGCGTAAAACCTCAGGGACGAATTTAGCAAAACAAAACAAGGCTAATTTAACGGCGTTTGTTTTTTGGACTGTATTAGCAAAACAAATCTTGATTTTGAACTGTTTTAGCAACAAATCTTGATTTTGGACTGATCTAGCAATTTGTGTAAAACCTCAGGGACGAATTTAGCAATTTTCTCTAATCTTTTTACCGAAGCAAAAATTTCAGCGAATATGTTTGTGAAACTTTGTTGAATTTCCTAACCATTGACCACAGTTGGGTGGTGATTAGACTTCTGTTTGTTGAAAGACTTTTTGACAATCATCTTGAAAGGGGGTAGTTTGAATATAAACTTAAGAGTAAACTGCAATTTTACCCCCCTGAGGTTAGGGGTCATTGGCATGTCTACCCCTCCTAAGGAAATAATTATAATTTTACCCCCCACTGTTCAGTGTTATGTCGCAACCTTACCCCCTGTTAACAGATTCTGGTAGTTTGACCTTATAGGTGAGGGTATTTTGGTAATCTCACCCAATATTTATTATTATTATTATTATTATTATTATTATTATTATTATTGTTATTATATATATTATTGTTCATCAT
Source organism: Helianthus tuberosus (assembly GCA_030545235.1). Lineage (NCBI taxonomy): Eukaryota > Viridiplantae > Streptophyta > Magnoliopsida > Asterales > Asteraceae > Helianthus > Helianthus tuberosus. The sequence goes on along the minus strand of JARYGA010014905.1, from coordinate 22,976 downwards.
CATCATCATCAGTCTACCACACTCTCCCTCTCTCTCACAAGAACATCCACCATCGAAACACCTACCACCACCATCAGGTCCACCACTGTTGATGGCCATCTCCGCCGTTCATCAGGTCCACCATCGAAACACCTACATCTCCGGACCCTCCTCCGCCGCCGCCACATCTCCTCACCACCACCGTCTCATTGTTCATCATCATCATCATCAGTCTACCACACTCTCCCTCTCTCTCACAAGAACATCCACCATCGAAACACCTACCACCATCAGGTCCACCACTGTTGATGGCCATCTCCGCCGTTCATCAGGTCCACCATCGAAACACCTACATCTCCGGACCCTCCTCCGCCGCCGCCACTTCTCCTCACCACCACCGTCTCCGACACCCTTCTTTTCTTCCAGACCCACTTCACTATGAAGATTGATTATGAGTCGGGTTTGGTTCTTATGGTTGGATCTTGCTCATGGGTGTTCTTGTTTTATGAAGATGATGGGTGTTTTATGAAGATTGATTATGAAAATTTTCATGTTCATGGGTGTTTTATGAAGATTGATTATGAATCTGGGTTTTTTGAAGATTGATTATGAACAGGTCAAAGGGGATTTGTTTTGTATGAAGATTGATTATGAATCTGTGTTCATGTTCATGTGCAGATGTTTGGGGTTTAGGGTTATTAGATCTGGGTTTTTTGTGCAGATGTATGAATCTGGGTTATTAGAAGTTTGGGGTTCATGTGCAGATGTATGAATCTGGGTTTTTTGTATGAAGATTGATTGATTCAAAACATCCCCATCTGTGTTCATGTTCATGTGCAGATGTATGAAGATGTTTGGGTTATTAGATCTGGGTTTGTTTTTTGTGTGCTTCTTGGGGTTTATTAGATCTGGGTTTGTTTTTTTGTGTGCTTCTTGGATTTGATATTACGCCATTGAATATGAAGAATGGACAGTGGTGGGATGATGGTGGCGGTGGTCAGAAGAGGAGAAGGAGGTGGTGGTGGTGATGAACTGATGATGATGATGATGATGAACCTGATGATGATGATGATGATGAACTTGTTTCGTTGATTTGTGGATCTAGAAAACCCAGAATGAATGAACTGATGATGATGATGAAGAATAATGAACTGATGATGATGAACTCTTGAATTTTTATATAATTTTAATAAGACAGGGGCAAAAATGACTTTTCACACATTATAACAGTCAAAACAAACGTTGACTTAACAGAATCTGTTAACAGGGGGTAAGGTTGCGACATAACACTGAACAGTGGGGGGGTAAAATTGCAATTATTTCCTTAGAGGGGGTAGACATGCCAATGACCCCTAACCTCAGCGGGTAAAATTGCAGTTTACTCTAAACTTAAAATGCAAAACATAATAAAAAAACTATCTATATTGATTAATCGATCGATAAGAAAACAACCATTTTAATTTGATGATTCAACCCGATCATAAATGTTGTTACTACATAACAATTATTATAAACGTGTGAACATATATGTGTGTGTAATGTCTTTATAAAGCATTTTCAAAAGAAAACAATAATAAATAGTTGAGTTAGGATCAAATACAAAGGATAAAATAAATAAGAAGGGTAAGAATGTTTTTAGTCCATTGATCTTAGATTTGGAGAGTTAAGATTAGTTGTAGGGAAAAGAAGATAATAGAAATGCATAAAGGGAATCCTATATTTATGGATTTTCTCTCTCCACATGCAAGGCAAATGTCAAGTCCCCCATCGATTTAAAACGTCCATAACTTTTCATACGACATTTTATAAAAAAAAAATTCACCATAATAACGAGCGTTTTTTTATCTTTAATATGAGTACCATATTATCATATAAAAATAAAATAAAAATTTTCATTTTTACTGGGTTTTTTCGCATTGTGTTAAAGGTTCAGTTCATTGTGTCTTTTAACTGAGTTTTGGTCATTACGTTTTAGTAGAGTTTCTATACATTGTGTTATTATCAAAACCTATAACACAATGTTAATTTGGGTTCTATCCATTGCATTTTTATAAGAACCTATAACACAATATATGACACAATGAAGATAATGTTATATCTGGGTTTTCTATAAATTGTGTTATTAGTTCAGGTCATTGTGTTTAATATGTTTTCCATTGTGTTTTAATAATTTGTTCATTTTTTTTATTATCTTGTTCATTGTATTTTAGTTTGTTGTGTATTGTGTTTTTAGTTTGTTTTCTATTGTGTTTTCACTGCTCTCCATTTTGTCTTTTATCTGCTGTCATTAATTGTGTCTTTTATCTGTTGTCATCAATTGTGTTTTTATTTAGTCTGATATTTATTGCGTTATATGTTATCGCCATTGTGTTATACGTTATGGTCATTGTGTTGTTTTCCATTGTGTTTTAATAATTTGTTCAATTTTTTTATTATCTTGTTCATTGTGTTTTAGTTTGTTGTGTATTGTGTTTTTAGTTTGTTTTCTATTGTGTTTTCACTGCTCTCCATTGTGTCTTTTATCTGTTGTCATTAATTGTGTCTTTTATCTGTTGTCATCAATTGTGTTTTTATTTAGTCTGATATTTATTGTGTTATATGTTATCGTCATCAAGGGCGTAGCTTAGTGGGGGGCCGGGGGGGCGCCCGACCCCCCGAACTTTTCGCTCATTAGTGCCCGGTATGTAGTTTTAGTATAGAATTTTTTAGATATATATGTTTTCGACCCCCGATTTTATAATTTCTAAGGTATAATTTTAGGTTTGGTGACTTCCGACCCCCCGGTCGGAAATCTCAAGCTTCGCCACTGATCGTCATTGTGTTATACGTTATGGTCATTGTGTTTTAGTATGTTGTCCATTGCGTCTTTATCTGTTGTCATTGATTGTGTTTTTGATCTACTTTACATTGTGTTTTTTACATCATGTCCATTGTGTAATATGTAACTGGGTTTTTATTTTTATTTTATTTTTTTTTGAAAAATATAACAATATGGTACTCATATTAAAGATAAAAAAAAGCTCGATTTTATAGTATATTTTTTTTAAAACAAATGATGTATAAAAAAGTTACGGAAGTTTAAAAATTGGGGGGGGGGGGGGGGGAGGGGAATAGCATGTAACTTGCATGTGCATATTCTTTTTCCTCTTGTAGACAAAATTATCCTTTCCATTTAATTCCTGCTATGACACTTGTCACTCTCTAGGGGCTTTTTACCCTTCTTATTTTTAAATCATTTGCATTAGACCATGTGTAGTGGTAGAAGGTTATAATGCCCCCACCATGGGGCATTATACGACACGTGGCGTCCTAGTCAGCAAGGGGGCATTATAGCAAAAGTGGTGTAGTGGGTATAATGCCCCATTCAATCATTTCACAATTATTTATTTTAATTTAAAACATAAAAAACTTCATTAATTAAAAAAAATTACATTACTTGAAATAAAAATAAAAAAAAACTGAAAATAAAAAAAAAACAGAAAATAAAAAAAAACCAAAAATAAAAAAAACAGAAAAAAAAAACCGAAAATAAAAAAAAACAGAAAAAAAAACACTAGTTTTCATCTTCGCTTTCTTCACCCTCGCCAACTTCGTCTTCGTCGTCCTCCGTTTCTTCCTCTCCCTCAGGTGGTACATACCGAACCGACCACGCGTGGTGTAGCAAATCAACCATTAACTGGGAATGGTACGGTTCGTAACGCAACTCTCGCGCATTATTCACTCTTTCTTCCATTGACGCTTGTGGATGCTCCTCTTGAACGGCTTCTGGCAAATAATTCTGGCATATCGCCTTTCCTTCGTCTTCCAAGATCATGTTGTGCATGATTATACACGCGTACATAGCATCTCTCATTTTTTGCTTGCTCCATGCACGACAAGGATTTCTCAAATATTGCCAGCGTTGTTTAAGAACCCCAAAGCATCTCTCAATGTCTTTTCGTGAAGACTCTTGAACCTTTTTAAAGTATGCTCTTTTTTCATCAAAAGGATCACTATACGTCTTCACGAAAATCGAATACCTAGGATAAATTCCGTCGCTCAAATAATATCCATGAGGGTAGTAGTTTCCATTTGCGTAAAACGACGCTTTAGGAGCTTTGCCAGAAATCCACTCCTCTAACAGCGGAGATTGTTCAAAAACATTGATATCATTGCATGACCCGACCACGCCAAAGTAAGCCGACCAAACCCAAAGATCCTGTGAAGCAACCGCCTGAAGAATAACAGTGGGTCCTTTTTGGTCACCCCGTGTGTGTTGGCCTCGCCATGCAGTCGGGCAGTTATCCCAACGCCAATGCATGCAATCTATGCTCCCGATCATACCAGGCAAACCATGCTCGGCATTATGTACCTCGTAGATCTTTTGAAGGTCCTCCCATGTACGCGTTCTAAGATAACGCGCACCGTACACATCAATTATACCTTTATAAAAAAATATAGACAAACATAAGATTCAAAAAAAAAAAAAAAAAAAATCTAAGCATACTCGTCGTATAAGAATTGTACCGCGACAAAAATGTTCCAAACTGTCTCGTGTTGTTTTCTCCGCCATTTTTAGATACTCGTCGTTGATGTCGGTAGTGTTACCATAAGCAAGGATTCGTAACGCCGACGTACACTTTTGGATACCGGTAAATCCAAGTTCCCCTCTCGCATCCGGTTTTTGTTTAAAATAATCGTAGTTGGCTTCCAAGTCGTCGACTATGCGTAGAAACAACCGCTTACTCATTCGGAAACGACGCCTAAACATTTCGTTCGAAAATGTCGGCGCCTCGTCAAAATAGTCTTTCATCAAACGATCGTGTGCCGCGCGTCGGTCTCGTTCAACATAGCCTCTTTTATTTTTTTGTGCTTGGGGCCGACGAGAATGCTTGACGTATCGCACCGCTAGTTGACATGCACTCGTAACCGCCTCTTGCTCAATCTCCTCATCGGTCGAACCATCGCCATCCGCAAAATACTCGTTGTAGTAAAAATTGATCATGGATGAAGAACTAGGAGAATCCATCAAATTTTTTTAAAAATGGTGGGATTTTTTAGAGAGGTTTTGAGATTGTTTTTGTTGAAAATGGATGAGTTTTGGTTGTTTATATATATATATATATATATATATATAATAGGTTTAAAAGAAAAAAAAATTAAAAGAACTAGCCGTTAGAATATAGCCGTTTGATTGGTTGGTTTTCTTTGAGCGAGCGTTTTAATTTAAACGCCGGGGGAGTTTTTTTTCGAAAATCACGCCCCAAAACGCCCCCTGTAATGGGGGGTAGGGCGTTATCGGGCAAATTTAAAAAAAAAAAACGCCCCACTACGGGCGGTCTTATAATGCAACCCATAAATAGTTATGTAAAAGCTTGGTTGTAGACTTGTAGCTGTAGATCATACAAGTGGTGGAAAAATGGCAGTTATAAAATCATAACATGTCAAAGATTTCGAGAACAAAAGAACAGGTTACCTTGTTTTAAGGTGAATTCTCATTACCATTCTTTTCCTTTTGAAAATGTGTTCCTTGCTTTAATAATTGCATGTCCTGTTATATCAAGATTGAAGTGCCTTCCTTTCTTCTTTGTCTTTTGGTATCAAGTTTTTAAATAGAAAATCACAATCTTTCTATCGAGTCCAAAAAGCGCATTCTAGGGTGAGTTACAAACATTTTTATGTTTTTCTTCATGTTTTGTGCATTTTGTTTTTGGGTTTGTGTTTGGCCCATGGCCTTTTTATGGCTCGTTTAGAATTTATGTTCTTATTTAAGTTTTTGTAATGTAATTTGGATGGTCATCTATCAATTTTGCAATAAACATCCTATCATTTCAAATTACGAATTTGGGAGTTTGGGAAAAATTATCACGGGTATTCTAAGAATCAACGTGATCAATTCGTTGTTACAGTTTCACACGCCACATCATAAAGCTTAGCTTTGTATGGAAATAAACACCTTCATAACACCTGACAAAAACCCTTTTTTTAAATCTTATACTAAGACAAGAGGAAAACTCTAAGAGAGAAAATTGATACAACATTTAATATCTAAGCTATTACATCAATCCTTCTTCTATTGGTAAAAGTAAATTTGACAAGTTAAGTCAAATTTAAAAAACAAAAACAAAAATTCACTACCTAATAACCAAACTAACTTTTAAACAAATCAAATCCGTGTGTTTACCATCAAGAGAAAATAAACTAGAAAGTGAAACTGCTAAACTTAAGGAACCGTTAGTGTTTGAATCAAGATTTCAGATGATAAATACGGGTCCAACAGTTGTGACAAACCACGTATGACAGTTTGTCATAGTATCAGGTCCATTGAAACGTTTATGTCCATAACTTACGTTCTTTGTACAAAGTGAAAAAATATACCCTTTTTATGTTAGCTAATTTTCTTTTTTCATCTACCCATGTCCAACTGCTCGAATTATACTGCTTGCATTACATACCAAATTTATTTGATCTAGAAAACTGTGTTAGACAAATATTATGTTTTTAATAAAAATATGGAAAGAAGATTAGTTAGAAGCAAATTCATGAGCCTCGAAATATATTTCAACAAAGTAAGGATTCCTAAAGAAAATTTCGTGGGGCTCGAAAGTCGAAATCCACTTCATATAGTGAAGAGTACAACGTCTTACTGAATCATATAACTAATCAATATTACGTGGTATCTTTTGAAATTGGCCCAAGGCCTTTTTGAGCATCACTCGCCTATTTAATAATGGTTATCAAGGCCCATTGTCACGGAGTTATATCTTTAACTCGTGTGCGGCCTTAAATCACCGTCTAAGTAAGCCTTGCCGAATTAGTGTCATTGGGTTTTGGTTATGAAAGTCTTTGAAGGGATTATTGGATCGCAAGAGTGTGGCTTGTAATACTTAAACACAAGTATATAAGAGAAAAACTTTGTATTACACAAAGAAAGTTTACAAAAGTGATGTATGTTTACAAGTGCTTGAGGATGTCTCAAATGAGACCCCATCATACCTATTTATAGTACTTGGTTGGCTATCTAGAGAACACTAACTTTAATATCTAGATAATTCAAATATCATGAAATTTTACTAAGTATGATACATATCATAGTACTAGGTGTCTAGGTCCTTGTAACGTATCCAATCGCATTAACTAGCATCTTCTTCAAAACATTTTGACAATTTGGATTGCCTGAACAAGTTGAATGATTCATTATAGTAATACTAACATCTGCAAATTATAACATAAGTAAATTCCTATCGGGAAAACAGCAAAGATTTGGAGAATATATTAAACCATGAATGAACAAAATTCTAGGACCGAATCTTCATCATTAACTGCTATAAATCATATATGACTCAAAACCTAGTGTAAATAAACGAAGTTTTGTTTCACCATTTTGCCCTTTGCCCTCCCGAAAACCACTATACATGTAGCGGGGACCACCAATATTGGCAATTCTTGCACGTATAAACCAGAAAGAACTTCTGCACATGAAATTCCATCAATAATCACAAAGCATCCGCGTAAAGATATTAGAATAAGATTGTACTTCATACAACATTATAACTATTACAAATATACCCTACAGTCCCGAAATTGTAACATGAAATAACAGGCAATAGTTGAACAAAAAGTTGACTTTTTATTGGATCAGGATATAAGATAAAAATACAAAAAAAAAACATGGTAACATAAATACAATCAACAACATTTGATCTTGAAATAGATGTTTTCTAGTTTCTACAAAGATCGGAAAAGAGTCGGTATATGAAGTATGATACTAAACAATAGAACTTAACTACCTAATGTCAAAAGATACTTACATATGATGTTACCCAATTGAGCTAACTTGCTGAATATATCAGTTTATTTTGGCAATTGTCAACGATTAGAGAGAAAGAATCCTTTAAACTTCAATCACTTGGTTTCCCATCACTACCTCTGCTTTAAAGGAAACAAAACAAGAGAACAAAATCAAGATTCGGAAATAAAAAGTAAACTGGATTTCAAAGTGTAGTAAATGTTCTGATATAACAACCGACATACCTTTTTTGTATCGGAAACTCTATAAAGATCAGCGTTTATCTCAGTTAACCACAAGCCAGGAAATAGAGTCTGCCATAACATTAAAATGAACTAAAGTTATTACATATCAACAATGTTCGGAAACCTACAATCCGCTCGGTAAATCAGTAAGTTCTCAAATAGCGTTGTAAAAATTGGGATTAATTGGTAATTGGTAGTTTAACGATTAAATTTCACCAAGTCAGACCTAGAATCTGTAATCGGTCAAAGGCAGTCAATTCAAAATTGGTCAAATCAATCAAAATAAGTCAAAATCTTTGAAATATTTGAAAAATCATACTTATAAATCCAATCCAATTAATAAGTTCGAAAATTATACATAAAGTTTGAAAATTTTTGTGTGTGTATATAAGTTTGAAAAATAACATACATAATTCCAATCTGAATGTTGCAAGTTAGTCACCCTCTAATCCCATTACATAGTTTAGTTATCGATGAACATCTGTATTTGCTTTTCATTACAAACAAAGTTCTCAAAGAAATACAAGTTAAAAAAAAGTCACTACACTTTGAATCTATGTTGTTAAAAGCGTGTGAGTCGCGCGCCTAGGCGCTGAGGCACAGTGAGGCGCAGTAAGTGGGCAGCGACTAGTGAGGCACGCTTTAAGGCGCTGAGGCGCAATTTCCAGCTTAATTCAGGCCAAATTCCGACCAAATTCAGGCTAAAAGTCACCTGAAACGCCTAAAACATCCTAAACGAGCCATAAACAAGTCCTAAACAGCCCTAAAACATCTCTAAACCTTAAAAAGGTATTTTATATCATTCACCTTATTTAAAAAAGCTCTCGTTTTTTAAGCGCTTAGAGCCTAGGTTCCGGCCTCGGCCTATGCGCCTTGAGTGTGCCTAGGCGCTTTGACAACATAGCTTTCAATGAATCAAGCGGATATACCCAGAGGGCACTGTCTACATTACTCTATAATAACTTCTTCCCCGTAAACATTTTGCAGAAACAATGATTCAGTTACCAAATAGCCAATACATATGGTTACCGAATTCTGCGGGCATCAATGTAATAACAATCTATGTTAACAAATCTTGATTACAACTGCAGAATCTTTCAATATATAATATTTATTTCATTTACATCTACACAATAATATCTCTACATACATGCTATAACAAACTCATCAACTAACATGAATCAAATCAATGAACATCAAAACACTTACATCCAACTGATTCTGAAGAGATTTGGGCCGCTTCTTGGGCTTTCTGGGCAACCTCCGTTCTCCCATATCTTCAAAATCCTTCTCCATCTCCCTCCGTGAAAGCGGAACCGAAAACTTTGCCCTAACCCTAACCCTAACCCCATCTCTCTCCTCAATTCCACCACCGCAGCCGCTACTATTGACCACATCAGAAGTCAACGCCGGCTTCAATTTCTCCTTCTCCTCCTCCTCTGCAGCAAGCTCCTTTTTGAAATTGAGAATAATTTTCTCCCAATTGGCTTCTGTGTCGGGGTCTTTTGCTTTTAATTGAAGTATCAATCTGTCAACCGTTGCTGCCGTTGGCGGCCAGCGATTCAGTTGACCGTCGGCGGCGGAATCGACGGGGAGTTGTGGTGGGTTGGTGCATTTGGAGAGATTTGATTGAGATGTGAATTTGGAAGAAGGCATTGTGGATGGGTTTGATATCGGTTGCTTGCTTGCTTCTGTTGAGTTGATGTTGATGTTGATCTAAGCATCAAGGAGGAGTTAGACTAATGGGTATGGGGGTCGGCTAGCCCCGGCTAGGTCCGGCGCCGAGCCCCCACACCGCCCCCCTTAGCCTCGGCTCGGCCCAATCGGTTCACCCCAGCCGAATGAGATGTGGCCCCACCTTGAATATTATATTTCCTTTTTCAATTTAAATACCCTCTCTCTCATCATTTTTCAATTTAAATACCCTCTCTCTCATCCTTTTTCAATTTAAAAACTTAGAAAATTATAAAATAATGAGGTGGGGTAGCCCCATCCTCCATCCCTCTCAAATGTGAAGGAGGTCCATCCCCCACGAGCCGCCTACGTGGCGGCTCATCCCCTCCAAGCCCATCCTCTCCATACCCTTTAGTCTTATGTTTGGGGACCTTTTAACTTTATACTCACTCGTCGCTTTGTCCCCAAGTTTTTACAGCAAGACCAACAACATTCTGTCAAATATATGTTTTATAATAAAAATAAAAAAGAAATAGTAAAGAAAAACTAACATCATAAAGATAAACTAATATAGAATCCACTTATAGCGGTCCAAAATTAAACAGTCAAGGGGCAATGTTTGAGATACGTTATTACGGTGGGATATAGGTAGTTTTATATCATGTAGAATTCATATATATATATATACACACACATAGGAAAAGGATGAATAAGAAACCTTTTTAAACTAATATTTTAACATAAATTAGGAATTTGTGTCGTGTTTGGTAGGTAGATGTTATCTCCAAAATAACGGGTGATGATAATTGGACATCTCCAAAATTATTTGGACGTCTCCTATACGACGCGTATAGGGCTATACGACGCGTATAAGGCTATACGTGTTGTATATGGTTTAACCTGCAATAAATAAGCCCTTCTATACGATGCGTATAACACTATATGTGTGTATAGTGCTATACGCATCGTATAGAGGGTTGATTGATGTGTCTGACCCAGGAATCATGTTGCGAAAAGTAAACCTTATATGACGTGTAGCGTAATACGCCGCGTATATTGATCGAAGCGTATCACGATGTCGTCTTGGGTCGTTAGTTATGTTTTTGCCGAACATTCAAATGAGGCATGGGTCTCAGAATACGTTTTCAGACCCGACGTTGAACGAGGAGAGGTAGTTGTGTCCGTGGTTTGTGATGACAAGAGAGTGCTGCCCAATTTGAGCTAGATAAAAAATCTCTATAAGATGTGATGCCGTAATTTTTACCAAAGTCTCACTATTTAGCTATTTCAGGAGTTCATAGAAGAAGCCGAACCATCTTACGTGGCACAAATCTATCCACAGTACACATACGTGACTTACCATTTACACGTGGAAGAACAACACATGAGAGAGTACGAGGGAAGGTGCTAACGATTGCGAGGAAAAACCTAACCCGGATGTTTCATTGTGTTGTATACGGCGCGTATAGGAGTCGTATGGGTCACCAAGAAAAGTAAATAAAAGATAGAGTTAAATGCTTGGTTGGTCCCTGTGGTTTTCAAAAATTGCAGACTTGGTCCTAGTGGTTTACTAATTACACGCGATGTCCCAAAACTTGTCAAAAATGAACTCGGTTGGTCCCCAGCCCTAACATCAGTTAAATTTCTCAGTTAAGTCCATGTTAAATGACCAAAATACCCTTGCTTATTAACTCTCTTTATAATCTGCATCATCTTCATCACCATCATTATTTCTCCCCCAGGTTCTCTCTCCAACCCACCACCACCATACACCACCAGTTTTTACAAACTCAGACAGACTCTGAGTTTCTCTCTATCTCTCTATAAAGAAAACAACCACCAAGAATCACCATAACCATCATACACCACCACCACTATACAACACCTCCTCACCTGCAACCATACACCACCACCATCATCAGAGCAGCCATACACGAATACAGTCAGATCAGTTAGCGGTGGAGGTGGTTGTGGCAAATAGCGGCGACGGTTTAGGGTTTTTCCGGGGGTGTCATGACGGTGGTGGTTCAGGGGTGATGGGATGGTGGTGAAGCCATCGGGTGACGGCGGCGGTTGGTTTTAGGATGTGGTGGTCTGGTTGTTCGGATATGCTCTATTCTTCATTTTTGCTTATAATTTCTGGAAATTGTTGAATTGGGGTTATGATTTGTGAGTTTTTGGTGAAACTTGTGTCACCGGCGGATTTGGGGGTGTTGCAGTGGCATACATATTTGGGGGTGTTGCAGTGGTGTACGGATTTGGGGACGTTGTTGTGTTCTTTGTCTGCTAATGGTAGTGGCAGGTGTGGTGGTGCGGAAGGTGGAGGTGGTGGGTTAGAGAGAGAACTTGGGAGAAGAAGATGAGGGGTGCTTTTTTGTTTTTTTTAAGTTTTTTTATTGTCAGGGACAATTTAGTCATTTCACAAAGATTTAACTGGAAAATTTAACAAATGTTAATGTCAAGGACCACCCGAGTTTAAAAAATGAAACCACTGGGACCACGCGTGTAATTAGTAAACCACTAGGACCAAGTCTGCAATTTTTGAAAACCACATGGACCAACCAAGTATTTAACTCTAAAAGATATAACGGCTTATTTATTACTTATTTAACTAGTTGGTGATACTCGCGCTTCGCGGCGGGAGACCCATTTTATAAATTTAAATTGGAAACGTAGACACAATGATAGAAATTACATTAATAGCAGGAATCCGGTCGCTATCGGTTTGGTTTATTATGCTTTCGATACAATAACGGCACTCGATATAGCAATCGAAAGAGAAAGCTTAAAAAAATAAAGTTGTCATATGATTAAAAGGATATCGAGACATATTTTACATCGATCAAAATCAATAGAAATGAATATCGAAAACAATAAAAATAAATACCAATATCGATACCGACGTTCAGTCGAAATTGGTCTGGTTCATTTGTTACCTGTACAATATGGACAATCAGTGTAACTAATGATCAAAAGTTAGTTAGGATAGTAATATTAATGTGTGATTGTAGCTTAAAAAAACCTAAATGAAATAGAAAAAAAAAATAAGAAAAAGATAAAAGGAACTGTAGCAAACATGCAACGTGAATTGATATATATAATAATGTAATTAATAATCAATATTATGGAATGAAATTCATTGAGAATAATTATTCCCTACAGTCTGCAACACAGAAACGTGGTCGCTAGGGTTTATCTTTCTCCCAAATCGATCGAGAAACACAACAATGGCGGAAGTACGTGAATCAGAGTTTCAGATATACAACACGATGACGAAACAAAAGGAGAAATTCAAGCCAATTGTGCCAGGCAAAGTCTCCATGTACGTCTGTGGCGTAACATCTTACGACTTCAGTCATATCGGTCACGCTCGTGCATATGTCGCCTTCGATGTCCTCTATCGGTAATAATACCTTTCTCTATTTCGCACACATTAATAACGATCAAGTACTTGTTTTACACGTTTGATTATAACGATCTGATTGCATGTTGCAGTAGGAGTTATGCAATTGAGTGTAGATTGCTGTGTTTTTGTAACTGAAATTATAATGTCATGGAATTTGGGTTTCTATAGGTGTACTTTTGAATGTTTTGTTATAGCATGCAAGGCGCAAGATGATTATATAAATTTTCTATATATTCTATAGGTTTCTAGGATCATTTACTCAATATTTAGACACAAATAGGCTTTATATATGTTTCCATATTGAAATTACATACATGTACAACCTACGCCTCAGGTTGCATCATTGTTGTAAAAATCAGGACTCGTCGGCTATTAATTGCTAGCCGGCTGGGCACTGTTTAGTTTTTCGTTAATCGGTAGTCGGGCCTAGTCGGCCCTAATCGGACCTAGTCTGCCGGCAAAAAATCGGCGATTCCAGTCAAATTCCGGCAAAAATCGCGATTCCGGCCAAAACCTGTAAATTCTCGCCAGTTCCCAACCAAACCATGTAGATTCCGGCAATTAATTCTACGTACTTAAAAAAAATGGGTCGAGGAGGGATTAAAACCAATCTACTTAAAATATTTACCTATAAAAATGTGTATATATATGTGTATATCCAATCTACTTAAAATATTTACCTATAAATATGTGTATATATATAAAAGGAACTGAAAATTACATATAAAAATCCCAATCTGATTAATCCCGATTAGTTGCTAGTCGGTACCCCTCCGACCGACTAGCGATTTCGACGACAACCATGGGTTGCATAAGGCGATAACATGTTTAATTAGTAACAACTGAAAATAGCATGCACTTACTTTGTTTCTTTGTTGTTTATGGGTTAAAAGGTTTTTTTCTGGTCAATAACATTTTGCTGGTAACATGTTTAATTAGCAACAACTGAATGTAGGTACCTAAAATTGTAAAAAGATTCTTTCTTAATTGGATTAACTGAATTCACCGCACTCGGTTGGTGTAAAACTTTTTATATTCTTGCTATTTAGTTTGTATTCTTTAACTAACCAATTTAAAATTTACATTTTTAAGGTATTTGAAGCATTTGGGCTATGAAGTAAAATACGTGCGGAACTTCACTGACGTAGATGACAAGGTAAAATGATGATCAAAGCTTACGCTGTCTCTGATACTCTTCAATTATTTTGAATGAATTCTCCTCACCCTTATGTTTTGCTTCCATTATTGATCTTTGCTTATGGTTCTTATTTTTCAACACTTTTTTGTTCCTATATACAATGATAAAAAAGGGCAAACCTAATGCACTTGGATCCCGCTTGCGCGGGGTCTAACGGGGTAATCAGGCCAACTTGGGCCTGATGTACGCATCCGTACCCTGCATTTCTGCAAGTGGATGTTTCCACGACTTGAAAGCGTGACCTCCAGGTTATATAGCAACAACTTTACCATTGCTTTAGGGCTCACCCCTCCAATCACCAATGGATTTAAAATATATATCCGATTGAGAAATCTAAGCAGCTTATCCATACCTATAAAAGCATGCTGAGATGGAAATGAAATATTGAAATGCAAGAATTTAGCATGCTTTTATAGGTATAGGTATGTCAATTGGATATACGTTTAATTTCGTCGGTGATCAGTAGGTTATTTATTTTAAAAGTTAATACAAAGAGTAATCATATATGTAACAAGTTGGATATAATTAGCAAGGAATGATTTAGTTATATAATTGACAACTAGAGCGTATTCACAATTGTTGCTTACATCTAATATAACTGTTAGCAGCTTGGCATAGACATGATTGCATTTATCTTTTACCATTTATTTTTTTTACTTTTTGTCCTGTTTATCACACCCTCTTGCTTACATCCTTGCAGCTCTTGCATACATATCATATATCAAGTATTTGTATTTATCTTCAGCAGATGTATGTACCTCGTATCCATATACAGAGTCCGATATTCTCTACTTTCAATGCGTAATCCAATAGGAAATCATATTATATTGTGGTGTTTCTGAAAGTTCCAGGTTGACTTACTTTACTTATAATATGATTTTAAGTTATTTACTTGCAGATTATTAAAAGAGCCAATGAGGTTGGGGAAGACCCGTTAAAGCTAAGTGGTCGGTTTTGCCAAGAATTTCTGACGGATATGGCTGATCTCCAGTGCTTGCCTCCTAATGAACAACCGCGAGTTTCAGATCATATGGATCAAATAAGGGATATGATTCAAAAGGTGTCACATTTTCCAGAATTAAAAAAAAAAGATGGATATTACATAATTCACATGTTCACACGTGTTTTACATTTTCCATATGCAGATTATTAACAATGATTGTGCTTACACTGTTGATGGGGATGTCTATTTTTCCGTTGATAATTTTCCCAGTTATGGACGGTTATCAGGAAGAAAGCTTGAGGACAACAGAGCCGGCGAGCGGATTGCTGTCGATTCACGGAAGCGAAATCCTGCTGATTTTGCCCTATGGAAGGTGCGTTATTAAATTTAGAGTAAAATGCCATTTTCGTCCTTGAGGTTTGACCAGTTTTGTGACTTTTGTCCAAAGGTTTGTTTTTCCGCACATCTGGATCCAAAAGGTTTGAAATCTTGCCATTTTCATCCGGCTCGTTTACTCCATTCACTTTTCTTCGTTAAGTCAGGGGTAGTTCTGTCCTTTTTGTGAACTTAAAGGCCGATTCTGTCCTTTTTAGGGGTATTTGGTCTTTTTATATGCAGATAAAAAGTCCGAATTGTCCTTTTAAGTTAGCAAAAAAAGACAGAAATACCCCTGACTTAACGGAGAAAATGGATGGGGTTAACAAGCCGGATGAAAGTGACAAGATTTCAAATCTTTTGGATCTAGATGCAGAAAAACAAACCTTCAGACGAAAGTCACAAAACTGGCCAAACCCCAGGGACAAAATTGGCATTTTACTCTTAAATTTATCTGGATAAAGATGGAAAATTTTGGCTGACGTTGACTGACAAACAGTTATTGTTAAATATTTTATGAATAATTTTTCAGGCTGCGAAGCAAGGAGAGATCAGTTGGGCCAGCCCGTGGGGCCCAGGAAGGCCTGGATGGCACATCGAGTGCAGTGCAATGAGCGCAACTTATTTAACCGAAACATTCGATATTCACGGTGGTGGAATGGATTTAACATTTCCACACCATGAAAATGAAATCGCCCAAAGTTGTGCTGCATGCCCAAATAGCAATATAAGTTACTGGATGCATAATGGGTTCGTAACTGCAAACGACGAAAAAATGTCAAAATCAATTGGAAACTTTTTCACTATTCGTGAAGTCACAAAACTATACCACCCACTTGCCTTGCGACATTTCTTAATGGGCACACATTACCGATCACCAGTTAATTACTCAATCGCCCAGATCGAGATTTCCTCAAAGGCTATATTTTACATATATCAGGTAGAAATAATTTTGAGTAAAATGCCATTTTTGTCCCTGAGGTTTGGTTACTTTTGCGACTTTCGTCCAAAGGTTTGTTTTTCCACATCTGGATCCAAAAGGTTTTGAATCTTTGCCATTTTCATCCCACTTGTTAACTCCATCCATTTTTAACGTTAAGTCAGGGGTATTTTCGTCTTTTTAGACATTTTTTGTGTGATTAAAGGGTTTGGGTGGGGAGAAAGTCAACAGAGGTGGGTCTTTATTTCTTATAATGTTTTTTATTTTAATAAAAAAATGTCTAAAAAGACAAAAATGCCCCTCATTTTAACGGGGAAAAATGGATGGAGTCAATGAGTTGGATTAAAATGGCAAGATTTCTAACCTTTTGGATCCAGATGCGGAAAAACAAACATTTGGACGAAAGTCATACAAGTGACCAAACCTCAGGGACGAAAATGCTATATTGATATTTTTGATGTGTTGACTTTTTGTTTGGTTGATAGACCTTGGAAGATTGTGGCGGTGCTATCTCTCAATTTCAGGAGGAAATTAAAACTAGCGGAAAGAAATATTCGACGACTGACGATGCACAAAAATGTATCAAGAATCTGAGAAGTCACTTTGAAGAAAAAATGTGTGATGATTTACATACACCAACTATTCTGAATGCTGCTCTTCAAAATGCTTTAGGATTGATGAACAACATTCTTGACATGCTTAAGAAGAAGCTTCAAAAACCACAGAAGTTATCAAACATCGAGTCTCTTATTGGGTTAGAGAAAGAAGTGAGAGACGTTTTGGACGTACTGGGGCTGCTTTCCAGTTCGACTTATACTGGGGTTAGCTGCATAAGTTTTTATTTTTTTATTTTTTAATGGATACAGATTTTGAAACTTGGTGCTTTTTATACTGTACAGGTTTTGACACAGCTAAAAGAGAGAGCGTTAAAAAGAGCAGGGTTGACCGAAGAAAATATACTGCAACGTATAGAGGAACGAGCATTAGCTAGAAAGAAGTCAGATTTCAAATTGGCTGATCAAATTAGGAGTGATTTGACCCCTAAGGGGATCGCTCTGTTGGATTTTTGGCAATGACACCATTTGGCAGCCATGTGTACCAGTCAAACCTGCTAAGGCGTTAGATCAGCAGATTCTGTAAAATCAAGATCTATAATAGTTGTGTTTTATATTTGTCATATGTTGACTTGCAATTGCAATTTTGAGCTTTTGTTTTGTTTTGATTTGATTTTAAACTAGAATGCACAAGTGGATTTGTAAGCAGGGGTGGATTCAGGATTTTTTTTCCGGTTCACTTTTTTTTTTAAAACTAATACGCAATTTCAAACTAATTCACAGATCACAATTCCATTAACATTTAGGAAATTAAAAAAATTCAAAGTTTAGTGGTTTACCACTTTGAAAGATGAAACAAATTTGTTGAAAGTAAAACAATTTAACTGGTTATCTTAGTTATAGGTTTGTTTCTAAACTTGGTTTGTTTTGTTTACATATGTTACTACTTGGAAGCAGTGGGCTTACTCATGGGCTAGTGTAAATATGTTACTACTTGGAAGCAGTCTGCTTACTCATGGGCTAGTGTAAATATGTTACTACTTGGAAGCAGTCTGCTTACTCATGGGCTAATGTAACTGCGAAGGTTTTGAAAATGAGGCTGGAGTGAGCGTGATCTGAATTAAAATAAAATAAAAAAAATTACAAAAAATATACGAGTGGGATTTGAACCAGTGATAGTTTCTTAGTTAGCAAAGGACTTTACACTTTACAGATTGGAAATAACATAGAAGTTTGTCTTTTACCACTACCATGACGGTCAAAGAGTTTATGGCTCAGTTAATGTGGGCAAGTCATGAGGAATTTTTTTTTGCAGTCGACCCAACTATATTGCTTGGAGGTGGCAAGATGGGTCGGGTTAGGAAACACTATAATGGGTGTAAATGGGTCGGGTTATCCAGTTCTTAGTGTTTCTAAAACGGTTAATTAAAACATTAAATATGATTAAAGAACAATATAATTACACTTCTGACGGTTTTCAACTCGGTTCACTGATTCAGCCGATTTGGATCATACCCTTTTTTTAGCTATTTTTTTATTTGACCCGTCTTGATGGCTGGACCACTCACGTTATTGTTCTTTTCTTGAGCAAACACGCCACCATATTTTTATGAACGGGATTGATTACTCTTCTCATCTAATTTAGGAAGAATGGAAGTACTGGAACAGGTGGGTACCACCGAAAGTAAATTATTTCACGTGGAGAGCGATGATCGAGAGGATCCCGGTGAAAAAAGAACTAATCAGGCGGAGGATTCCGGTTAATAATCAATTATGTTCAAGATGCGAGGCACATGAGGAAACTGTAGACCACGTTATATGCGGCTGTATCATGTCAAAAGCAGTTTGGAGAAACATATTCATTTGGCTAAAATTACCAGTATCCACTGAATTCCGAGGGTGCAGAGAAGTTCTAGAATTTGTCAACGGTCTATCGGGTTCCAAGGAGTGCAAGAAAATCATCAGTGCAGTGTTTCAAACAACCATTTGGAACGTATGGAAATCTCGAAATGAAAAAGAGTTTGAAGGCAACCTCCGAACCGGCAATGACATAGCAGAAACAATAATGGTGGATAGCTACTTTTGGTTAAAAAACAGATCGAAATTCCATGATATCGTGTGGGAGAGATGGGCAGATTTTAATATTCGAGATATAGTGAGATAGAGTTGTAACCGGTGGGTGTGTTATTTTTTGCTTTTTGTTTCTTTTTGTACTGTACTTTTGGGTTTTTACAGCATATGCTGACCCTATTCTATTAATCATAGAATCTTACCGTTCAAAAAAAATCTAATTTAGGAATGTGATAAAAAACCTTAATGCGAGAATCAAAGTAACGATTCTTTGATATTAAACAAAACCTAACATAACTTTGATCTGAAGAAGTTTGAGAAGACGATGTTAAGAGAGGGAGAAGTCGGTGAAACCCTAGATGCGAGAATGAATGTAATGATTCTTTGATATTAAATTAGAAGGCTATTAAATTAGATGCGAGAATGAACATAAAGAAAGCTATTTTTTCTCGAATTTAGATGTTGTCAATGTTGTAACGTGGTATGTCAACGGGATAGATTATTGATGGTCTGGAGATATTTGGACACCCTCTGCGCCTATTTTCACACTTTTTGTGCCCTAGACGCCTCGTATAGGCCTATACGGGGCCTATACGAGGCGTCTAAGCACTGAATTCAAGGGGGTCTCAGAGGGTGTCAGGCACGAAGTTTAAGGAACCCTATACGAAGGGTACAGACCTATACGAGGCGTCTAGTCTTGGTTTTTTTTTTGCTGAAATGAGGGGTGTTTTGGTGGGTTTTGGTATGGTTTTTTTGATAGTTTTTGAAGATGTGTTTTGTGGTTGAAAATTTTTTTGGTTTTAAAAAAAGTTTTGTTTTTTAAAAATCAACTATTTTAAAAATCGGCTCTTTAAATATATTATATCGATTAAATATTATAATGTTTTTAACATTTTACTTTTTTAAATATTATTCTTCCGATTAAAATTTTATCTCGTTCAAATATTGTTTCCGTATTATATTCAGAGGATATATTGTTTCCGTATTATATTCAAAACATATTTTGTTTCCGTATTATCTCAATTTAAGACAACAATCATTAGGTAACCGAATAACTGAAAACAAACATAAATATGACATATATAAGATAACTTTGTACATCCATAACAAAAATATATAAGATAAGTTTGTACATCCATAATAAAAATAAAAATAACAACAGGTCTATGCATCCAAATCCGAATCCGAATCTGGATGTGGCTGCTGCTGCTATTGTGGTGCTCGAGCCGGTGGAAGCGGTATCGGGGGCCATCCCTCTCTCTCTCGTCTATCCTGCTCGCACCGTACCAGCCAACCTACCAAATCGTTGAGCCTGTCAAGCTCGGCTCGTACATCCGGATGTAACGCAGCTCCTGGGGCATGACCTGGAATAGCGTGACATGGAAACTGAGGCGCCCCGGCAGGTGGCGGTGGCTGTGGCACCGCTGCACCGTCTACATCCTCCGGAGGCTCCTCCACGGGCACTACATCAGCAGGAACTGCAGGAGGATAAATGGGCTCGAAATGCTCTGGTAGGGCCTCCTCTGTCCATATGCCCCCGTCGCGGTTTTTAAACCGCGAGCCAACTGGGAACCTCTTGATTACCCTCATCCCCCACAGCGACTACATGCCCATCCGCGTCGGCATGACTGGCGGCGTCCGTAGATGTGGGTCCTCGTGCAGTACGAGGCCAAATGAACGGGCAATGACGGTCACGTACGCCCCGTCATACAAAAATCCGCGCTCCTGCCGGTGATGGGCGGAGGGGTAGTACTGGGCTAGACCGTGTGCTAGCGCGCACGGCCTCCTATACAACAAACAATAAAGGAAAAAAAGATCTGTGGTCGTACACCACTCACGGCTGTAGCCGCGCGCTGAAATAGAAGTAGCGAGCAAATGGTGCAGATACCTGCAGATAGTGTTAGCGAAATACAGAAACAGAGATTAATAAACAATGCACATAATCACAATAATTGCCGTAATAAACGTACGTACCTGTACAGTGGGTCCATAACAAACGACACCCTCCCCTTCGACTTATCGTGCTCCCAATGATTTGCCCCCGCAATCACCTGCCAAAACCCTAAAAGAGTGGGTTTGTCAACCACCACTAGCCCCGCTGTGTAAACCTCAGTCTCGATCTCCCCCTGCATGTATAAACCAGAACGCACCACACAGTCTGCTAGCGTCATCGTACGCAAAACGCCAGCGAGCCTGAAAGAAATCTCAGGCGGAGGGGGAGCATCTGGGTACGGAAGCGGCACTGGGACCCCAGGAGGGTGAAATGTGAATGACGAAAGGAACTCGACCAGCAGCTCCCTGTAGGTCGGCGTGTGCGCCAAATCAAAAAGACGATGCCACGGCGAATCGAGAAGTATAAACCGACGCACTCTAGCCGTCTCAGCAAGCTGGTCCATCGCATCCCAGTCGATCGATGCATGCGATCCAATGTGCATCCTCCAAAGCTTCTGGCAATGGCGGGTGGCATCGGTGCCGTCGGGAAACTCTAGATACGGACAACCCTGCAACGTATCCAGAGCCGGACGTCGTCTCCGTCGTGGACCCTCCTGAACCGGCTGACCCTGCTGAACCGGCTGAACCTGCTGAGCCGGCTGACCCCTCGGCGGTGCCCCATCAAGCTCTATCTGAATGTTATCGCCCTCCATAATCAATCTGCAGGTAAATAACGTATACGTATAAAAACAATAATAAATAAATCCGAATAATAATAATAATAATAATAACAATAATAATACTAATAATAATAATAATTAATAAATAATAATAATAACAATAATAATAATACTAATAAATAATAATAATAATAATATTAACAATAATAATAACAATAATAATACTAATAAATAATAATAATAATAATATTAACAATAATAATAAATAATAATAATAATAATAAATAAATAATAATAATAATAATAACAATAATAATAATAATACTAATAATAATAATAATTAATAAATAATAATAATAATAAATAAATAATAATAACAATAATAATAATAATATTAACAATAATAATAATAATAATAAATAAATAATAATAACAATAACAATAATAATAATATTAATAATAATAATAATAACAATAATAATAATATTAATAACAAAAAAAAAAAAAGTTGCAGAGCCTCGTATAGCCCTCGTATAGGGCTATACTCGGCGTCCTGTTCTACAAACTTCATCTTCAACATTAGATTCAAACCCCCAAACCCAACAAAAACCAAATTTCAGGGCAAACCTACGGTCTAAAGGCAAAAATGAGGCAAAAATACTAAACTACGGGATGAAATACGTTCCAGTGATGCTTCAAATCTTCGAAAATACGGTCGAAATACTAATCCGGGGCATATAGAGGTGTGTGCTCCGTATATGTTTTTGTTTGGGGTGATAACCAGCCTCGTCTAGCCCCCCCCCCAGCCTTATACGAGGCATAGACGCCTCGTATAGACCTATACGTGTCATTCTCGCTTTTTATTAAATGACTATTTTGCCCCTGTATTGCCCCCAGTATAGGCTTTAGTCAGGGGCAAAATGGTAATTAACCATTCCAAAAAGATATTTCTGGAATGGTTAATTACCATTTTGCCCCTGACTAAAGCCTATATTGGGGGCTTTACAGGGGCAAAATGGTCATTTAATAAACATTTTTTAATAATTAAAAAAGAAAAAGTGTAAAAGTGGCCGCCTTAGTTGTATGCGTCGTATAGATCTATACGAGGCGTCTTAGTTGTTAAATTACCTTTAAGCCCCTGTTAAAGGCCTATACTAGGGACCTTCAGGGGTATATTAGTAATTAACATAAAATATTTTCAAAATTCAATTT
>JARYGA010014904.1:0-23178 GCA_030545235.1 Helianthus tuberosus | reverse complement strand
CAGTAATAATGCTGGGCACGGCCCGTGTCCGACCAGGCACGGCCCGTGCTGAGCTCTACAGAAACTGAAAAATTAACGAAAAATCCTAAAAAGAATAGAAAAATAAGAAAAACGATTAGGCTGTTGATTGCTAACTTTCTTAAAATCCTTGTGTCCCCGGCAACGGCGCCAAAAACTTGATCCGCGTGTGGTGTCGTAGGTTTATATATATATATTTTTAGCCCTTTTTACACGTTAGTCAAGTTCTAAATTTATAAAACACGATATTTTACAAACACCAAACAAAAATATGGGCAAGTGCACTCATCGTGAGTGTAGTATAGTGTTGGCAAGATACTGAGGTCGTCCAAGGACACAAGAGCTTTTAGTACCGGTTTATCCTCAACGTCTAATCAAATCAAAAGTTTAGAAAAAGATGTTAAACTAGAAAATAAAAACTAAAAATGCTGAAAAATGAAAATAAAAGTAAAAACAGATAGACAAGATGAATCACTTGGATCCGACTCGTGTTTAGTGTAACCTTTGATTATTTCCGCACTTTTGTACATTTTAAGAGATTATCTTAGTTATTGTAGTAGGACCCTCTTTTGAAGGTGACGTTAACCTCAACCCAGTAGTTTGAGTCAGCAAGGATACCATCCTAAAGGGTTGGATTATTGAAAGATAATTAATTAAGTTATTAATGCGTAATGTGGTATGCCCCTCTTTTGAAGGTGACGTTACCCTCGGCTAAGTAGTCTGAGTCAGCAGGTGTACAGTCCTAAGTAGCCGGGTTAAAGTTTTAATAGTAGCTTACATATGAGGGGATCAAAGAGTTTGGACCCCCGCCATCCAATACCAGTGGGTATTGAAGGAGGTCCTACTAAATTTGACCCAGGTCCTTGCAGGATCTATACACTGAACAAGACAAGACTCTTACCAAACCATTCCCTTAACCCCCGACCAGGTAGCCAACATATCTCCATATAGACCGTGGAGATATGAATCGTGAAAATCTTTTATTTTATATAGACAGTAAAATAATGCCAAGACACCACGGACAAATGATAAGGAAGATTCACCTTCAACATAAGAAACTAGTTATTAAAGTCATTAATACATAACCAAATAAAAAGTGCGAAAAGATTAAAAATAAAAAGTATTACACTAGACACTTGTCTTCACCAAGTGATGTAAGAGACTTAGGTAAACATGGCCTTTGATTGTCAAGAACTCTTTCGATCAATCTTGGATCCCGAGACTACTTACACACTCTATGATGGATGATGGTGGTGGATGATGGTGTTGTGGTGGTGGTGGAGGGTGGGTGAAGTGTGAGAGAGGTGGTGTGCCAAGGGATGAGTTGCAAGTGGGCCAAGCACCCCTATATCCTGCACAGAAGCCCGGACACGGCCTCGTGTCCATTGGGCACGGCCCCGTGTCCACCCATCTTCTCTTTCTTCATAAATTGCATTTTGTCTGCAATAGTTGACCACGCCCCCGTGTCCCCTGGGCACGACCCCGTGTGCAGAAGCGTATCTGTACTATCAAGATTTCCCCAGATTCTATGAATCTTATAGTTGACCACGGCCCCGTGTCCACTGGGCACGCCCCCGTGGTGGGTGATAGAAGCTTCTACAACTTTGTCTTTTCTACAGACACTTGTGCACGCCCCCGTGCTTACTGAGCACGAGGCTTGTTCAGCCTTCTGTTCTCTTGTTTTTGCTTGGGAAGATGTTGTCGGGGGGTCGGGCGTGCCACGTTTGTTCCTTTTCTTGTACTTATGTTAGATTTAGCTGCCTTTTTGCTTCTTTTGTTCATTTGAGCTCATTTAATCCTGAAAATACAAAAGGAAGACAAAAACACACTTTTTCCATCATTAGTACTAAAAAAGGGTTAGTTTTATGCCACATTTGATGTAATTTATATGTTGCATTTTGCACACATCAGTGAGCATTCTACTGAGTAGTTTATATGACCAATACGAGTTTGGTCCACTTCAATCGTCAAACACCACCGTTGTGTTAGCCGATTTGACACCTAAACTACCCCGTGGAATTGTCTTGGATATGATAGTAAAAATCGAGAATTTCTACTATTCGGTGGACCTTTTAGTACTTGATTATGTGGCTAAGGACCCAACCAAGCAACCTACGGTAATTTTGGGTCGACCGTTCTTAGCAACCGTAAATTCTCAAATTGATTGCAAAACAGGAACGGTTGACATGACATTTGGAAACCGAAGGTTGAGGTTACATGTTTTTTCGGGATTGACGACTCCTTTAGTCGATGATGAATGCTATATGGCAGACATTGTTGACAGGTGTATACCTCTCTGCGACACTATTGTAGATGAGGAAAACACAATGGAGGATTGTTCTATGTTTGACAGGTCACTGGTGGAGATGAATCGGAGCATAGACGAGGAAGTGAAAAGTATGGAGGTGCTTTCGGTAAAAGAAGGGAAACCGATGTGGATGCACCAAGTGGAGAGTTTACCGGAAACCATTGACACAAAGCTGAAACCGTCATTGGTAGAGCAGCCGGAAGTGGAGTTGAAGGTGTTGCCAAAGAATCTAAAGTATGCTTATGTTGGTGAAGGTAACACGCTCCCGGTCATTATTGCATCAAATTTGACCGAGTAGCAAGAAGAGAGATTGATGAAGGTGTTGGTCACCAATAGGGCGGCTATTGGGTGGACCATAGCGGATTTGAAGGGTATTATTCCCTCAATAGTGATGCACAAGATCATCACCGACGACAGCATAACACCCGCCCGCGATGCACAAAGAAGGTTGAACCTGAACATGCAGGAAGTTGTCAAAAAGGAGGTATTAAAGTGGCTTGATGCGGGTATTGTATACCCCATCTCTGATAGCCAATGGGTGAGTCCGACACAAACCGTCCCAAAAAAGCAGGTATACAAGTCGTCAAAAATGATGCAGGTGAGGAGGTAGCCACCCGGCCGGTAACCGGGTGGCGTATTTGCATTGATTATAGGAAGTTGAATACCGCAACTTCCAAAGATCATTTTCCCTTACCATTCATTGACTAAATTGTGGAAAAATTAGCTGGATACAATCAAATTGCTATTCATCCGGAAGATCAACAAAAGACCACTTTTACGTGTCCTTATGGCACCTTTGCATTTAGGCGAATGCCATTTGGATTATGTAATGCCCCCGCCACCTTTCAAAGGTGTATGATGAGTATCTTTTCGGATATGGTGGGGGAGTCTTTGAAAATCTTCATGGATGATTTTTCCATTTTTGGGTCATCGTTTGAAACTTGCTTAGACCAATTAGAAAAAGTGTTGAAACGATGTGTTGAAACTAATTTGGTCTTGAGTTGGGAGAAGAGCCATTTTATGGTTCAAGAGGTGGTAGTGTTGGGACATGTGGTGTCAAGTCGTGGGATAGAGGTAGATCATGCAAAAATCAAAGTGATCGCTACACTACCATATCCCACGAGCGTCAAAGGTATTAGGTCATTCTTGGGACATGCGGGTTTTTATAGGAGGTTTATTAAGGGGTTTAGTGATATTTCGAAAACATTGTGTAACCTTTTGTTAAAAGACATTCCGTTTGTTTTTGATAAAAATTGTAAGAATGCCTTTGATGTTTTGAAACAAAAGTTGGTTGAGGCCCCAATCTTGCAATCACCGAATTGGTCTTTACGATTTGAAATTATGTGTGATGCAAGTGATTATGCAGTGGGGGCCGTGTTGGGTCAACGGGTAGACAAGAAACCGGTTGCCATATACTATGCAAGTAAGACTCTCTCGGATGCACAATTAAATTACACAACTACCGAGAAAGAGCTCATTGCAGTGGTATATGCATTGGATAAATTTCGTGCTTATATATGAGGTACTAAGGTCATTGTGTATTCTGACCATTCTGCAGTTAGGTATCTAATGGACAAGAAGGATGCAAAGCCGAGATTAATTCGATGGGTGCTCTTGTTACAAGAATTTGACCTAGAAATTCGAGACAAAAAGGGGAGTGAAAATGTGGTTGCGGACCACTTGTCTCGGTTGGTCGTGGAGGAGGATTCTTCTCGTGTGGAAATTAATGAGAATTTCCCAGATGAGCAAATTCTGAAAGTTTCAATATTACCATGGTATACTAATATTGTTAATTATTTAGTTACAGGTGACTTGCCAGCTCATTGGGATAGAAGGAAGAGGTTGCACTTCCTTTCTCAAATCAAGTACTACACATTGGAAGAACCGGACTTATTCAAGATACGTCCGGATCAAATCATTCGAAGATGCATACCCGACGAGGAGATTCCCAGTGTCTTGACGCACTTGCATTCATTTGCTTGTGGGGGCCATTTCAGTGGTCACAAAACCAGGCACAAAGTGCTCAATAACGGTCTTTATTGGCCGACTATTTTTAAGGACGCATTTAATTTCGCTAAAAACTGTGTTGAGTGTCAAAAGTTAGGGGTAATTCCAAAAGGGATGAGATGCCCATGCAACCGATCCTCATTGTAGATATTTTTGATGAGTGGGGGATTGATTTCATGGGCCCATTCCCTAATTCGCATGGCAACTTATACATCTTGGTGGCGGTCGATTATGTATCCAAGTGGGTCGAAGCGATTGCCACCAAGACAAATGACCATACCGTCGTTTGCAACTTTGTACAAACAAACATAATTTCTAGATTTGGGATTCCTCGAGTGATCATTACTGATGGGGGATCTCACTTTAAGAATTTTAACTTTGGCAAACTCTTGAAATGGTATGGTGTTGACCATCGAATTGCTACTCCCTATCACCCACAAATAAGTGGTCAAGTGGAAGTTTTCAATAGGCAAATAAAAGAAATTTTGCAAAAGACCGTTCGACCGGACCGAAAGGATTGGTCGACAAAGTTGAATGATGCTTTATGGGCTTATAGAACGGCTCATAAAACACCTATTGGGACTACACCTTATCGCTTGGTTTATGGGATAAATTTTCATTTACCAGTAGAGCTTGTACATCGTGCTTGGTATGAAATACGATGATGAAGGAAAGGAGCGAAAGTTAAAGCTTTGCGAATAGGAGGAACTTCGGGAAGAAGCGTATGAGTGTGCCTCAAAGTACAAGGACAATATGAAAAGGGCACATGACACGAAGTTAAAGCCGAAGGAGTTTGAAGTGGGTCAAAAGGTTTGGCTCTACAATTCACGGCTAAAATACTTTCCCGGAAAGCTCAAGAGTAAATGGATGGGCCCGTACGTGATTACACGGGTCGGGAAGCTTGGAGATGCTACAATCAAGGATCTGGAGGATGGGACGAAGCAAACGGTTAATGGGCATCGCCTCAAACCATTCCTTGACGGCAACGAAGGAAAAAAGGAAGAGAATGTGGAGTTGGTAAACTTCGTGGTAAGTGTGCCAACTTACAAGGTCAACTGAAAGGACCGGTAATAAGTTTTGTAGAGTTTTGTATATTTTATTTTGATTGTTTGAGTGTTTTAGTGTTAATCGTTATCGTTTCATACTAACCTCCGTTGATTGTGTGAAGTCCGAACATTACAAACGGGTCATGAAGACAAAAGGTTTGTTTTTAGACTTATTTTTGTGTATTAGGGACAATACACGACTTTTCGGGGGGGGGGGGGTGGTAGGACCGTTAAACGGTTTCGTGTTTGTAGTTTTAACTTATAAAAATTTATAAAAACATTTTTAATAATTTTCTGGAATTTTATTAACGTATGGTTCCTTTAGAAAAAGTGCATAAATTTCCTCCTATTTTCATAAAAAAAAACCATAAAATTTGAAAAACTCAAAAAAGTGGTTTTGTAGATCCCGTCGCCGATGGGTGTTCTAGGCGTCGCCGACGAGCCCCGTAAAAGAGGTGTCGGCACAAAAGTGGCGTAGGCAGTGTGTTTAGCCATCACCACCACTCACCTTTTCTGACTTGCGTCACCGATGGGGGTGTTGCCCATCGCCGACGGTGCCCCTAATGCCGGCCGACGCAAACTTTTGTTAACAGCCCAAGTTCGAACCAAAACCTTTTTAAAACCTTTAAAGCTCAATCCAAACTTAGTTCTGATGTCACACATGAACCAAGGCCCATATTATCTCATCCATGTTTTTATTACACCTCAATTAATCATTCTCAAACATTCACCATCGCCCTCTACACTTCATCTTCATAAAAAACTCTCACAAGAACCCCTAGATCTTCATTCACTCATAACTCTTTCAATTCTCAACCAAATCACTTGATTCTTGAGTCTATTTTATGTATTTTTTCGAGAAGAACAAAACTCCCCATAACAGTTTTCATCAATTCTTGCTTGTTTGCAAGATTTCTGAAGTAAAAAATTCGGGTTTGTGAAGGGTGTTCATCAAGTTCCTTGCTTTGCATCTTTTCTTAGTTTTTCTTTTTCATCTACATCAAAGGTATGGAATTTCATTAAATTTAAGCATGATTATCATATGGTTAGTTGATTTCTTCCGAAATTTTAAGCTTATGGTTTAAGAGTAGGTTGTTTATCATAATGTATGATGTTTTAGCATAAGTTTAAGGATGATTGCTTGATTTGGGGTGGGATTTGAACATGCTCTAGTCTTATTAAGATGATTACACTAGATTTTTGCATGATTGAACATAGTGATGATGTTGAAAATTGTTGAATCATAAGAAATTGTGCATAAAGATGTTAAATTGATATATAGATGATAAAATATGCGACTTTGGAAGTTTAAAAAGGCGATTTTGCATCTAGTTATTAATTGAACCGCAACATCACATATTATGTTCAAAGTTTGAGATTGTTTTGATGATTGGGGTGTACTAATTGTTCCGTTGTCTTATGATTGTAGCCATGTTCGGGAGAAAGAGAGCTAAGACCTCCGGAGAGGGTTCATCTTCTGGATCCGGGTCAGGCTCAGGTCACTATCAGAGACGATGGGAGCAATTAAGTAATGTGGAAGAAGGTAACGGGCAATTATATAGACAAGAATGGGATTGGGAGGTGTTCAAAAACAGTCGATCGGCTTCAGCATGGAAAGACAACAAAAAGAAGGCTCTTTCCAGGTACAACAACAAGAAGTTAGAGGTAAAAATGTGGAAGTGGAAAATGGTTACGGGTGTACAAACTTCTGTACCAAATAGAATAGTGTGTGAGCATGCAGTAAATGTTGAGGAGTTCCGTACAATTGGTATCACTCAACGGTTTGAAGAGCTTGGGTGGGAAAGAGTATTGGATTGGTGTGAGGATATCACCTCACGGGTCTATCTAGTGGCAGTTTATGAATGGTTGTCAACCTTGAGGTTTGTTAACTCTGACGGGCCGGCTCCTACATGGCAGTTAATTGGCAACATCGGGAAGAATCAAATGATTATGTCCTTTGAACATATGAATGCCATTGCGAGGTTTGATTCATTGGGGGGTCGAGGCATACGATTATTATGATTATGATCGCTTTTTGGATAACAAGACCAATTCTGCTGATCCAGATCAGATGTTAGCTGTTGTATTGCCTGGTTCTGGAGGTGCGGGGGAGTCAAGGAACGACTTGCCTTTAGAGGGAAGAATTTTACAAGGCATCTCGTTCGAAAATGTGATGGTGCGGTTCGGAGACCGCGGTAAAATGAAGGCACCCGACTGTCGGGTTATACATGCTTTGTTATATGGGACGCCAAGGTTGACATGGCGGCAAATTGTGATGATGAATACTTGGGACACGAGGGAATCGTGTACAAGAAAAATGATCCCATATGTGCGGCTAATCAGCGCGATGATCTTGCAGCAGAACGCGTTGCCACCAGAATCGCTTTGGGTTTCTAAACCCATTGACCAGTTCAACTTCGCTTCAATAAAGCGTCATTGTAAAATAACGGTTAAAGTCTTTGGTAATTTGCACACGGTGGAAGATGAACAGGGAAACAATTATACTTTTTCCACAGCCGAAGAGGGTGCCCATGATGAGGAGATGATAGATGAGGAGGATGAGACTGAGCCTGCCGGTCCACGGGGACCAAAGCAGAGGTATAGGCGGTTAACTCGGGAAATTTCCGCAGATGTGGCAAATGTGGTGAATCAGCGTCGGGTACCATCGTATCGGGATTTTAACCGTGGTTAATAAGCGGTATTTGATAATGTGTCGGCGGGTATAGGAGAAGGTGGAGAGTACGAGACGAGAAGGAAGAACTGGGAGGAAACGCACGGAGCCCAGATGCAGGCACAGTGGGACCTCCAAGCGGCCCATCGGGAAAGGATGGAGAAGTTTATGGAAGAGCAACAAATGTTCCAAGCTCTACAAAGATCACAGATGGAGCATTTGGTATAAATGCAAGAGCAAGAGGCGGGCCGAAGACGGGCATGGGAGGAAAATGAGGAGAGACAACGAAATGAGCAAAATACATTAGAAGGCCGCCGATGGAGTGCTTTATACGTCTCTAATGAAATGGCTATTAATAACGCCAAGGTCCTCCATGATCAGGAGCGGCACCGGAGAGATTATGAAGCAGGTCTCCCCTATGTATAACACGCGGGGTGGACCGACTACTCCAACCTCCGTGTTCCACGAGGCCCATCTGATCCGTCACCTCACTGGCCCGAGGCGGTAGGGTCTAGTTTCATCCCGCTTCCATTCCAGCCACCAGGACAAGGAGAGCCGAGTTCCTTCGACAACTACCGGGAGATGGTCGAGGCTCTCACGGGTTACTATACCACCCAAACCCGCCAGTCGACCCGAATGAGAGATACCAGCGGTGACAGCGAGGTATATATTTTGTTGTTGTTGTATATCTTGGTTTTCTTTATTTTTATTTCGTTAGTATTTCTTTTTCTTAGTTAAATGAACGTTGTGGGTTGTGTTCCCTA
This sequence comes from Helianthus tuberosus, assembly GCA_030545235.1. Lineage (NCBI taxonomy): Eukaryota > Viridiplantae > Streptophyta > Magnoliopsida > Asterales > Asteraceae > Helianthus > Helianthus tuberosus. Next base: position 14,364 of record JARYGA010014904.1, on the reverse strand, counting down.
TATAACCCTCACGAGACCTACTCGTCCTCCCAAGCTATTGGGTGGTTTAAAAGGGCTTGTTGCATAAGTTAAATGCAACCGTGATTCCTACGAAAGTGAGTTAGGATTGTTGTTGTTGTAAATTAATTTTCCACATAAATCAAGGTAAATTAACGCATGACTTGGTAACACTTTCATAAAAATGGTAGAACTAAGTAGCTAACAAATTTCAATGGTTGTGAGAAGCATGCTTCTATACAAGGGTTAAGATTTGTAGGTACATCATGTTCGAGGGACGACCGTTTTGTGAAGAGAAGAATAAGACATGAGCATCTAGCGACAAAAATCAGGTGCATGCATTTCCTTTACCTTGATTCTTAGTTAGTAATAAGTGGATTGTAATTGTATTTTAATTTTCGGGGTGGAATTTTTGGGAAATTAGCCGTGTCATATCCCTTGTGCGTTTCCAAAAACTCTAGTTCTTACACATTGAGGACAATGTTTACCTCAAGTGTGGGGATGGGGGAGTAGTAAATTTTTTTCAATTTTGACCCGTTCATTTAAATACTACACATTGAGGACAATGTTTACCTCAAGTGTGGGGATGGGGGAAATTTTCAAAAAATTTTCAAAAATGTCTTGTTTCGAAAGTGATCTTAAAGCACAAGTAACTAAGTCAACGAGGGATGGCACAATCCATTTGGTCTTTTATCATGGTCAAGTTCAAATTAATAACATGACGGGTATTTAGCGGGTGGTTATTTGGGAATAATCCGCCTAAGAAACTAGCACATTATGCATGTCACATACCATACTCTTTATATATGTGAGGTTTTGAGCCACTTTTATATCATAGAATTACATATTTATGTTTGTTTGTTTAAGTGGACCATTAGTCATGTATTGTAGAACTTGCAACTTTTGATACGTTTGAGACCATAACCGAATACAAGCATTTATATATCCTTACCCAAAAATTTATCCCTTAGTAGCCAAGGTGAGCCTAACCCTTTCGTTTGACAACCCATTTAGCCCATAACCTTAAACCTTTTTCTTTTAAAATTGGAGTTAAGTTTGTATAGTTGTGAATTGTTTGTTTGCATACATAAAAAAAAGAAAAATCAGAAAATGTTGCGAAAAAGAATAGAAAATCATTGAGAAAAGAAAAAAAATATGTGTTTCTAGTTGTTGAATAAAAGGCAAAAAATCATTGCCTCGAACTTGATGTTTATAGTTTAGTTTTGTTTAGAGTAGTTGTTTGTAATAAAAATCGAATTTTTCATCACCTTAGCCACTTTAAAATATCCTATTTTCCTACCCTTAGCCTAGCCCTGTTACAACCCTTACAAATACTTTATGACTTGTACTTAATATTCGTGTTCGGTGGTGGAGAATGATTGAGTTGCAAGCTTATGCGGGTACGTGTTCTAATCGGTTTTGAGCGATTACTTTTTGAAGTGCTAATACATTATGAAAATTAGCCAATTTATAAACCAAGTGGAGAGAACATTGTGAGGGATGTGCATGATTTGTTGGTTTCACAGGCGGGTTAATCTTGGATAACTACTTTTATATAATTAAACCAATTATTGCTAAATATGTTGAAATTGTAAAAAGTTTGAACTTGGGCATGACAATTGACCTTAACCTTCGTCTTGGGAATGGGGAGTGTATTCTTTGTTCGACCCACGTGAAAGTGAAAAACTGATTTGCTTGAGGGCAAGCAAAAGACAAGTGTGGGGATGTGATACGTGGTCGAAAACCGATGATTGTAATCGTTTAATTTGATGTTTTTACACAAGTTTTAATTCTGAATAGCCTAATTTTGATTAGATATGTATTTTGCAGGTCTAGCGGAGTTAAAAGAGCTTTTCGGGTCACTGGGACGAAAACCGGACCACCGGGACGCAAAACGGGTCAACAGGAGCTAAGGAAATGAAACAATTGGAGAATGGGAGTTGGAGGCACCGTCGCCGACGCCTAGTTTGGCCGTCGGCGACGCCGTGTTAAAATTGTCGTCGCCCGTTTTGGCCGTAGACAGTAGGTTAGGCCGTCGCCGGCCTTTGTGTTTTCTGAAGCCCGTCGCCGACGCCACATAGGTCCGTCGGCGACGCCACGTGCAAGTGTGAATCGCGAAATTTTGATTCCCTTGTTATTGGAACGAATAAAAAAACGTTTTGGTCATCAATTTTCGGGATTTACACATTCTTTTGAGTTTTGAATTCAATCTTGGAGCCACAAGACATCATCATCATCATCTCTAATCGATCTCTATCACATCCATCATCCAAATCCACCAATTTATCACAATCTTCATCTTATAACCCTAATCCATCTTCACCATCATTGATCAAACCCTCAACCTTTCATCACCATAAACCCTAACATCCATTTCCATCACATTCAAGGTTGCAAGATGTTCAAGCTCAAGTTCCTTTTATCCGGTGATAGCGTTCGTCCTTCCATGAGCGGCTAATTCCTTGGAGGTTTCACCCCGGTGTAAACTTTTGTAAGATTTAGGTTTTGCTATATGTTGGTTTTTGGTTTGTGACAACTTGAATTACATTTGAAGCTTTAGACAATTGTCCTACGTTTGTATTGCATTTATGAATTGTCGAATGAATGATTAAATTTGACTTTGTGAAATGAATACACGTATTTATACCTTGTCTATTGATAGGATTTGTTAGTCCAAGGTAACGAAGTGCATCATTATAACAACCCTCCTAAATTTTTCGACACCCTAAAAATATTAAAAATATACCAATACGTCCTAAAATACACCCGAATACGAAAATGGGCCCTAAATACCTTTATTTTTATTAAATTTAATTAAAAACCAAGTTTTTAGGGCTGTCGCGGGCCGCGTAAGACCACCCCTAGGTCTACGCGGGGCGCGAGCGAGAGGCCAAACGGCAAAAACCTAGCCCGCCACGTGGCAGGACACCCGGAGAAGCTAGGCTTGGTGATTCGACGAAGCTAGGCCCTACAGACCTACGTCGCAGGCCACGTAGCCCTTGGCTACAACCTTCGCGGGCCGCGAGGAACCTGAAATCAGGCCCTATAAATTGAGGGCATTGGTAGTTCATTCCGATCGCTCACAATTTCTCTCTCTCAAATTTCATAAGTGTAGAAGCTATATTCGGGTAGTATACCCCCTAAATTAGCGAAATTCTGCCTCGTTGTAAGTATCATAACCCCGGTTACGTATTAGATACGCTGCCCGATTGATCTAGGGTTCCGTAACGGCTGTCGATGTTCTGCCCGACGTAGTCGTTGGAATGCCGTCTCGGGGAGGGTATTACTAATGTAAATATTGGGTTATTATACTAACACATGTGTATTTATGTAATTAATAAATAATCACCAAGAAATCCTAAAGGAAAACCCTAAAACAACAATGTGAGTAATCCTTCTTTTGTGTAAACCCTTATTGTTAGTAATTCCTCTTTTTGTAAACTGTTTTTACAAAACCTCAATTGTTTTTATCTTATTATTAACAGTGATTGAGTATTTGTATTCTACAATTATCGTCGGTATGTTGGGGTTTTGTATACAAAATTTGTTACTACATTGTGAGTAGTAACATGACCACAAGTCGGGTTGACAGTACCGTGGGTGGTAATTAAAGTAGATGGAAACAAATGTAATTGCGCGACCGCCCTCAATACTGTATAATGGTTTTACTTATCTTGATTAAACTGGGATTCACTCACCAGTATTTCCCACTGACAAAATGTTTTTAAACGTGTTTCAGGTAACAAAATGTGAAAGCCAAATAGAAGCCAGCTGGACAGCACTGAAGGCTTGGAAAAGTGGCTATAAAGTTACCTAAAATAAAGAGATGTTTTTATTAAATAAAATAGGGTTTTTCCATATGAAAATGTGTGTACTTAAAACTTGGGATTTTTCCTACGTGTTTAATGTTATAAAAGTGTGGTATTTTACTCTGATAATATATTTCCTAACTACGGTCCTGATGAAATTTCCGCTGCCAAAATGATAAACACCGATACCACTGAAAGTGGCCGCGGCTGCCCTTTCCCGGGTAATTAGGGGATGGGGGTTGCGACAGAAGGTGGTATCAGAGCTAAGCCACTGATTCAGCCACAGAAGTGTTCTGCTGACACTAAGATATTATTCAAAATGTTAGGAAATTTTCTACGAAACTACGTGCATATCTGTATATTATTATTATGTGTTATTTGACTATTTGTTAGTTTACAGTATGAGCGACCAAGGACCTTCAGACACTTACTGTCAGTTGTCCAGCTCGCCTAGGAGCGAAGGCACCTCTTCACAGCCTACCCTCTCAGGGTATTCAGCTGACAATGAAGATGGGATATTCGTGTTTAAGGCTCAGTCTGAAAATCCATTCCATCCTAAGAAGAGAGGATGGTTTAGTAGAGGAACGGATGAACGTAGGAAAAGGATGAAAAAGTTACAACAGCAACATGTTTTAGCAGCCGCTAAGAGAGAAACAGATGCGCATGCCCAGGATATGCTCAATAGGAGTCTAGCAAACTTTTATTTTTTAGCAACTACAACCGCAGACCCTAACCTGGAGCAACTCATAGCACCCCAGCCCGTACCCTTGTTTCCCACACAACCAATGGAGATTGAAGCCAACCCAGAAAACCAAATCCAAATGCATGATTTTGACCCAGCAGAGATACCTAGAGTGCCAGCACCCAATCTCTTAGACCCAAACTACGAACCGTGGTTTAACGACCATAGGGATTACCAGCAACGCTACCCAATACCAGAAGAACCCATGCCAAACCTAGCAGCCTACCCAAACTTGGACCCTCTAGACCCTTATTATGATAATGATCAATTCATCAGGGAAATTCTAGAGAACCCTTACCCTTACCAAGAGGCAAGAACCCACACCCCAGTTCCCAAACCCAGTACCAGCCCCTGCACCCCCAATGAGTGTAGAAAATGTACAAGAACTCCGAACCTTTGGTGAGGAGATTTTAGAAGGAAGTGAAAGGATGAGGCAAATAGGAGAACGACTCGTCTGGAAATATGACGAGCGTAATATGGACTTTTGGATGAACCCCCTACCCTTAGTAATAATATATATATATATATATAATATGTGTGTGTGTGTTTGAAAAAAAATCTAGACAATAGATATGGATGCCTAATAGTATTGTAATTTCAATTCCAGTTGTATTGTAAAATATATGGATGCATACTATATAAGAAAGAGTAAGTCGCAATGTTCGACGATTTTGAACAATATGCGTGTTATGTGATTGTTTGCATTAAATATTATTTTGTGATATTAATAATTGGCAAATGTTTAAAATTCAGATGGACAACGAAGTGAACCAGGAAAACCAGAATAATGAAAACCAGAACAACGATAACCCGAACAACAATAATAATGGAAACCAAATGGATAATAGTGCCATCCAACACATAATGGCACAAGGAATTATAGACGCAATGCCATATATTATTAAAACGATTAAGGAAGCTGATAATAAAAGTAACAATGGCAGTAAGCGACCTACTGAACCGGATCATAGCATAAACAATGGACCAATACTTCAAGTGCCCATTCCCAAAAGAAGAAGAACCATGTCTTATGGTTGTTCTTATAAAGAATTCTGGTCCTGCAAACCAATAGAATTCTCGGGCAATGAAGGACCCATTGCAACTCTACGCTGGATAGAAAAGACTGAGGCAGTCTTGAAAATAAGCAAGTGCGCGGAAGAGGATAAGATAATGTTTGCTTCCAATCTGTTTAAGAACTCAGCCTTAGAATGGTGGAACACTATCCTCCAGTCTAATGGAAGTGATAGGGTTTACAATATGGAATGGGAGGAATTTAAGAATATGGTAGAAAGGAAATTCTGCCCTCCCAATGAAAAAGAACAGATAGCAAATAAGTTCCTAAACCTTAGAATGACTGGAGTGGTTAGTAAGGGTTATACTACTACATTCTTTGAATATGCTAGAATAGTGCCAACCCTTGCATCACCAGAACCAGTATTAATCTCCCGTTACATTTGGGGATTAATCAGCGAGATTAGGTATGTAGTCAAGGCAGCTAGACCCCAAACAATAGAAGAAGCTGTAGAACTAGCAACTACCTTGACTGATGAATTAGTGCGTACATGAGAAGAGGACCAGAGGAGAAACCTAGCTCAAAGGCTTACCCAAGAATTTCGTTATGGTAATTCCAACCGTGGGAAAAATGTAGGTTCTACCTCTGCACCTTACGAAAGGCATGCAAGAAAAAGCATTCAGGAAGATGCTCCACCTACTATAATTTTTGCAAGATACCATGACACAAGGAAGAAGATTGTAGGAAGAAACTTAATAATGGAATGTGCTTCAACTGTGGAGAAAAGGGTCATATCAAGCCAAACTGTCCGAAACTAGTTTCAGCCATGAACAACAAGACTAGCAAACAATGCTAGGGCATTTGTTCTGACTGCAGAAGAAGCAAAGATGATTCCGGACGTGATTGCCGGTACGTTTTTAGTTAATGATGTTTTTGCTAAAGTATTATTTGACTCTGGTGCGAACCAAAGTTTTATTAATACTTCGTTTTGCAAACTTCTCAATCAACCATTAACTAAACTCCCACAAGAATGTCTAGTAGAGACAGCAAATGGGGAAACCATTAAGATTACTGAAATCTTGCAGGGAGCAAGAATAGAGTTTTTAAATCAAAAGTTTTTCGCAACCCTTTACCTAATGAATCTGGCAGGATTTGATGTTGTATTAGGAATGGATTGGTTAATAACCAATAAAGCCAGTATTTTATGTGATCAAAAGTCAATCCAAGTAAATTCACCCAAGGGTGAAAAGATCACAATTAAAGGAGACAAACCATCTAGATCCACAAAATTCATCTCTGTAATGAAAACAGCTAGTTATATAAGAAAGGGATCATTAGTGTATTTGATTTCTATAATCACTAACACTAAAGGAAAAGAACTGAAAGATATTCCAGTAGTATCCCAGTTTCCAGATGTGTTTCCAGAAGAATTACCAGGATTACCGCCGGACAGAGAAGTTGAATTCAGAATCCATCTGCTACTAGGAACAGTGCCAATTGCCAAAGCACCTTACCATCTAGCACCAGCAGAAATGCAAGAATTAAAGAAGCAGTTAGACGAATTGTTGGAGAAAGGATTCATACAGCCGAGTTCATCGCCAAGGGGAGCACCCATTTTGTTCGTTAAAAAGAAAGACGGATTGATGCGAATGTGCATTGATTATCGTGAATTAAACAAAGTCACGATTAAAAATCGGTACCCATTACCGAGAATCGATGATTTGTTTGATCAGTTACAAGGAGCTCGATTTTTCTCGAAAATCAATTTACGATCAGGATATTATTAATTAAAGGTACAGGAAGAGGACATTCCTAAGACCGCTTTCAGAACAAGGTATGGCCATTATGAATTTACTGTCATGCCATTTGGTTTAACCAATGCCCCAGCTGCATTTATGGACATGATGAACCGAATATGTAAGCCATATTTGGATAAATTCATAATTGTTTTTATAGATGATATTCTCATTTACTCTAAGAATAAAGAGGAACATGCAACGCACCTGCACGTACTTCTAAGCTTATTAAAAAAAGAAGAGCTCTATGAAAAATTTTCAAAATGTGAGTTTTGGTTAGAGGAAGTACAATTTCTTGGACATTTAGTCAATCATGAAGGAATTCATGTGGATCCTATCAAGATCGAGGCGATTACCCAATGGAAAACCCCTAAATCACCAACTGAGGTTAGAAGTTTCCTAGGATTAGCCGGTTATTATAGAAGATTTATTCGAGATTTTTCTAGAATAGTCATTCCCTTAACTAAGCTAACCTGTAAATCTGTTAAGTTTGAATGGGGACCAAAACAAGAAGAAGCCTTTAGAATTCTTAAGCAAAGACTAACCCATGCACCCATACTAGCATTACCAGAAGGAACTGAAGACTTTGTAGTCTATTGTGACGATAACTCTCGAATGTTGGTGACTAACGCGAATAATAATTATAAACGGATGGTTTATACGAAACTCATGTGCTGCATGACAAATACGTGAACTACATGCTTTAATTGTAAATCACATGTTATTATGTGCTTTATGTGAAAGTTGCATAGTTAGGGGTGCTTTTTGGTACGTTAGAAACATTAATAAAATTCCTCATAACCCTAAACCCTCTTCTCAAATCAATCATACGTCAGTTTTATCTTTTCTCTAATCATCACCTCCAATCATTCCTCTAATCATTTGGCCACACCAAGTTCTCCAATAATTGATCTTTCAACCTTTCAAGAACAACCTTTACATCGAATCATAGGTAAGTGTTTATGATTATACGTTGTTGTTCTTGTTTACTTGATTTCATGCAAACCCTTGTCCTCCAAACAATGGCCCTGTGTTTACTTGTTTGTGCTTGACTGATGGTGTTTTGTGAATGAATGTGCATTGTTAATGTGTATTAGAATGTCATTGATATGATAGAATTGCCAATCTGTGTTGATAATTTGTAATATCTGTTGTTTATTGTGGATTAGGGTTTCATCGTTGTGACACTCTAGGTTTTTCCGAGTGAACACCTTGTAATTTCGTTATGCGTATATATGTGTTATTAAATGAAAAGTTGCGTTTTACCTTAATGTGCTATGTGTGGTATGTATGTATATATATATATGTGTGTGAACCGAACCCGACTTGAGACCACTCGGTCTCGAGTAAACAGAAACGGTTGGGCCGGATTGGGCCATATACCCCCCCTTCGAGCCCACTCGGAACCATTGTAGGGTGCACCACCCAAACCGAGTATAAAACCCATGCCCAAGCCCTCCTTCTCTCATTTGACACTCCCACCATTCACACACCCTCCTACATTCCTTCAAATCACTAAAACCCTAACAAATCAAGCTCACCTCCTCTCTCCCACTCTCGGATCCAATCGACAACGACAAGGAGGATCGGTCAAGCTCATCATCACCACTCGGACGCTTCTTTTCCTCACTTTCTTCCTAAAATCGGTATGTGTTTATATAATCACTATGTGTTTATATGTGTGTTATTGCTATTTGCCTTGAAGGATTGAAATGATGAATGAAATATGTGAACTCTTGCATAATAACAAAGTGATAAGACATTTGAGTGATAAATGATGGTTAGTATAGGGTGTTCGATGTTTAGAATAAATGTTTACATGATCCTTGTTAACCAAGTAAGCATGATATGTATTACCATTAAACCGATGATTGTATGTTATGTTGTAAATATGTTTAGGTGAATGATAAAGAATGAATATTAGCTATGTTGATGATGATTATGTGTTAGAGTTAGGGCCGAAGATGATGTCTAAATTATGTTTCGACTTAGGGTTGTGTATATGCAACAAAGGATGAATATAGGATGAATATATGATGAATGTGTGATGAATGTGCTTGATGAACTATTTGATGATCAATAAAAATATTTGAAAATGTGATGTTTGATCTGATGTAGTTGGAAATTAGACAATAAAACATGTTTATTGGGGGTAGTACACAATTTGCATGAAAACTCAATTCCATTGGATAGTACATCGGGCAGGTTCTAGAAGGTCTGGTTCATCAGGTGTGCGAGTCGAAACCGCCCGGTTGCGACTCGAGACTAAGTGGTTGCGACTCGAAACTAAACCATGACAACTCGAGACCGCCCGGTTGCGACTCGAGACAAAACCATGACAACTCGAGACCGCCCGGTTGCGACTCGAGATTGGACTCGAAACCTCCAAGATTGCGACTCGTACCGGCGTTACTCGAAATCTCGTGGTTGCGACTCGAGACCGCACGTTCTCGAGTCGAGACCACCGTACCTCGAATGGGCTGCTTGTCTCCGTTATTGGGCCCAAAATGTGTGGACTGTGCATACCGTTCCATTTAGATTTACGTGATTCTGTTAACTGCTACGTATTAGAATAGGCCCGATAACTTGCTGGATGATCATGTGTTATGCATGCTATGTGTTAGTTATGTGTAGATTATACGTAAATACTTGTACCCCAACTTGACCTATATTGGTGACCATGCTAGGACGTGGTGACCAACGTGATTGACCAAGTAAATAATCTACCGAGCAACCCAAGGTGAGTTCACAACTAATAAAGCATGCGTTCCCGGTGGTTGGGAAACGGAAACTTACAACAACGCTATCCCCTCGTAAGGGATACAAACCTACTTCTCTCCCCTTAAATGGGACCTTTAGTTAATTACTGTTTATACTGGATGCAACAAGCAACACTAAACAAAACTCTATCACTCAAGTCCTCACTTCTTAATACCGATTAGTCGCCGGGGTCAGGCGAACGGGTTATTAGTTGATAGCGCTATTTAGGTCTCACCAACCTCACACCGTGCCCGCGTATGGGATCGGGCGTGAACTAACGTACTCTGGCAACCGTCAATGATGATAGAACATTGAAAAACGGGGCACTCTACGGAAACGTACGGATGAATAGTATTCGGTATTGTAAAAACAGTTTAGTCGCTTACCTGTGGGGTAGCTCCCCATCGCATGTATAAACGGATAAATTAACTGGTGAAACAAGTTTTTGGAAATTGAAACTGGACAACTCGTGAACTCGCCAACATTTTTGTTGATACCCTACTGCATGCTTTGCAGGTACCCAGTGACTCAGGAACTTGCAGCTTGGGAAGTGTAGTGGTCGTCTAAACCCGCGTGTTGGGTTCTAAATAACTTGAACTATGAACTTTGTTTAAACTGTTTTGCCTATGCTTCCGCTACTCACTTAAACTGTTATTTGAACCTAAACTCTCGAACTTTAAACTATGATGTTTACTAATTGTTATGGTTGGCGATAATTTTTACTATCATCCAATGCTCAGTATGATTGGTTGCTGGATCCTGGTCAGTCACGCCTCCAAGCGGTGGCATTCCGCATGTGGGTTTTGGGGGTGTGACAGATTGGTATCAGAGCCATTGGTTATAGTGAACTTGGTTTTAAAAAGGAAAGTCTTTTGAGAAAAACCAGACTATAACCCGTGACTCGTGACGACACTACACTCCAAGGGCAAGACTTAGCTTGTTAAACCTTATAGCTCGGATTTGTGTTTATTTGCTTGTTTATCCTAAGTTGACTGCCCTGCTATAAATATTAGTGTGCCTGATTAGATAGATACACATTTCTCTTCTACTTCATTCTCGCTACGTTACAACATCACACTCATACTGTGTTTTCTGGTGATGAAGACAATGAGTGGACGCGGAAGAGGAAGCGTTAACATGACTCAGGCTCAATTCGCTAACTTGCTCAACACGGTGGCTGCAGCTTTCGCAGCTCACCCTGGAGGTAAACTCGTTACTTTAGGATGTTTAGATCCTACCCCCACATCGTCTTTCCACCTCTAAACCTATTCGCTTCACTTCTCGCAACAGGTCAGCCTGCGCCCGCACAGCCACGTGTTTGTACTTTCAAAACCTTCATGGATGGCAAGCCTCTCCCTTTCAACGGCACTGAGGGTGCCATAGGCCTCCTGCACTGGATTGAAAAGGCCGAAGCTGTCTTCGCTGTCTGCGAGTGTCCCCCTGCTAACTGGGTTAAGTACGCAACTGGTACGCTTGAAGGAAACGCACTTTCGTGGTGGAAAGCACAGATTCAGATGCTTGGTCTGGAAACTGCTAATGCTACTGCATGGGAAGATTTCAAGGACATGATCAAAGAGGAGTACTGTCACAGGGATGACATCCACAAACTCGAGAACGAGTACTATGCGCTCAAAATGGTTGGATCGGAGATTGAGACCTACACTAAGCAGTCCAACGACTATGCTGCACTTTGCCCAAACATGTCTCGACCTATGTATCGAAGGATTGAATTGTACATCAAAGGCTTGGTCCCAGAAATCAGAAGTCATGTAACCTCAGCCAACCTCAACACTATACAGCCCGTGGTTCGCCTTGCTCACAAACTCACCAATCAGGCTGTGGAAGAGGGCAAGCTGCCCAAGAGGATCGGCACTACTGCTGGAACTTCTAGCGATAACAAACGAAAGTGGGATGGAAGTCAGGGAAAGGATGCCAACCCCACTCAGGCCCCAGTTCAACAAAGGAAGACTGAAAACAACAAAGGCCCTCAGCAACAGGGTGGCTATCGGGGAAACCACCCTAAGTGTAACAAATGTAACCGACATCACAGTGGGCCATGTGGAAAAGGTCAATGTCAGCGATGCAACAAGATGGGGCATGAAGCCAAAGACTGCCGAAGCCAGTTCCCAGCTAGGCAGAATCAGCAACAACCACAGCAACAGCAGCAACAAGGAAACAACCGTGGATGCTTCAAGTGTGGAGCAATGGGGCACATGCGAAAGGATTGCCCTGAACTGAATCAAAACAACAACAATCAGGGTGCTGGGAACAATAACAACAATGCTGGGAATGGTGCAAGAGGAAGGGCTTTTGTGATTGGAGCTGGAGAAGCCAGGAATGACCCCAACGTTGTAGCGGGTAAGTTCCTCCTTAATGATCGATATGTTTCCATGCTTTTTGATTCCGGAGCAGATGCTAGTTATGTATCCCTACGTATTAGTAAGAAACTTAAGCTCACTCTTACGCCGCTAAGCTCTAAGCACACCGTTGAAATAGCTAATGGTAGAAACCTCGAGGCCTCACACATAATTCGTAACTGCAAATTAGAGTTGTCTGGTCAGACCTTCTGTATCGATCTCTTCCCCATCATTCTTGGAAGCTTCGACGTCATCATTGGTATGGATTGGTTATCCAAACATCGAGCTGAAATCCTCTGCCAAGAGAAAGCTATTCGTATTCCCCGTCCCCCTAGCAAACCTCTTATAGTTCAAGGCGACAAGAGCGGAGAAGTCACAGGCATCATTTCGTTCTTAAAGGCCCAGAAGTATCTACGAAAAGGGCACACCGCTATCTTAGCACTCATTACCGACACACAGAAAATGGAAAACAGGATGGAAGATTTTCCAGTTGTACGCGACTATCCTGAGGTATTCCCGGAGGAACTACCTGGACTCCCTCCTCACCGTCAGGTCGAATTTCAAATCGAGCTAGCTCCCGGAGCAGCGCCTATAGCTCGTGCACCTTATCGATTAGCCCCCGCGGAGCTCAAGGAGCTTTCTACTCAACTACAAGAACTTTTGGACAAAGGTTTTATCCGTCCTAGTTCATCACCCTGGGGAGCCCTAGTGCTCTTCGTCAAAAAGAAAGATGGCTCATTCCGAATGTGCATTGACTACCGCGAACTTAACAAGGTTACCATCAAGAATCGTTATCCACTTCCCCGTATCGACGACCTGTTCGACCAGCTGCAAGGATCGAGCTTTTATTCCAAGATCGATCTGCGATCGGGTTATCACCAGCTGAGAGTCCGCGATGAGGACATCTCTAAGACTGCTTTCAGAACCCGCTATGGTCACTACGAATTCCTTGTTATGCCTTTCGGAATGACCAACGCACCTGCGATCTTCATGGATCTCATGAACCGAGTATGCAAACCCTACCTCGACAAGTTCGTAATTGTGTTTATCGACGACATCCTAATCTACTCGAAGAGCCAAGAGGAGCATGAACAACACCTACGTCTTATTCTCGAACTCCTTCGCAATGAGCAACTGTACGCCAAATTCTCGAAATGTGATTTCTGGCTTAGAGAGGTTCATTTCCTTGGGCACATCGTCAATCAGGAAGGGATTCATGTTGACCCTGCTAAGATTGAGTCCATTAAGAATTGGCCTGTACCTAAGACTCCGACCGAAGTTCGCCAATTCTTGGGATTGGCAGGACACTATCGGAGATTTATCAAGGGATTCTCTAAGATCGCTCAACCACTTACGACCCTCACTCAGAAGGGTGTTGCTTACAAGTGGAGCGATGCTCAGGAATCTGCCTTCCAGGAACTAAAGAAAAATCTTTGTAGTGCTCCTATACTTTCCTTACCTGAAGGTACCGACGACTTTGTTGTTTACTGCGATGCTTCTATTCAAGGGCTTGGTTGCGTGTTGATGCAACGCGAGAAAGTTATTGCTTACGCTCCGCGACAACTCAAGACCCACGAACGGAACTACACGACGCACGACTTAGAATTCGGAGCTGTGGTCTTCGCGCTCAAGCTTTGGAGACACTACTTGTACGGCACCAAGTGCACGATTTACACTGATCACAAGAGTCTCCAGCACATAATGGGACAAAAGGAGTTGAATATGCGGCAACGCCGATGGGTTGAACTCCTAAATGACTACGAGTGTGCAATCAAATATCACCCAGGCAAGGCTAATGTGGTAGCCGATGCCCTCAGCAGAAAGGAGACCAAACCCAAGCGTGTTCGTGCCTTACAGCTCACTATCCACTCAAACCTCCCTAATCAAATTC
>JARYGA010014903.1:0-35626 GCA_030545235.1 Helianthus tuberosus | reverse complement strand
TTTTTATATAAAACCTCTTCTTCTAGGTTTAAAAACACACACCACAATCTGCACCTCCACTCTCTCTCTACTCTCTCTCTACCACTTCACCACCGCCACCACTTCACCACCGCCATCATCACAACCACCGTCACCACCTCCGCCTTCACACCTCCACCGCCATCATCACAACCACCGAGCCTGCAACGAATCGAACAAAACGACCGTCACCACCTCCGCCTTCACACCTGGCCGGAGACTGAACCGAATAAACTCAAACCCGTACCTGAACCGAGACTCGCTGAACATGAGGTCGACCGGAGTCGCTGAACTTTGATCGATTTGGGGTGTTTTGTTTGCCATCGATTTAGGGTTTCGTTTCCGATCGATTTAGGGTTTCGTTTGGGGTTTCGATGAGGTCGACCGGAGTCGCTGAACATGAGGTCGACCGGTGTTTTGTCGCTGAACTTTGATCGATTTGGGGTGTTTTGGTGGTGGCGGAGCAGGAGCAGAGGTGGTGGTGGCGGAGCAGGGGTGGTGGTGGCGGAGCAGGGGTGGTGGTGGGTGGCGGAGCAGGGGTGGAGGTGGAGGTGGTGCCAAGAAGAGGTAAAGCTCTTCTTGGAGAAGCTTTGGTTTTATCTCTTCCTCATGAAGAGGGGAGGCTGGGGAGAAGTAAAAAGCACTTCTCAAAAAAAAAAAAAAACACTCTTCTGAGGCTAAACCTCTTCCCGCGTCTACACGGTGCAGACAGAAGAGGCCAGGAAGCTCTTGTTGAAAAAAACAAACACCACCTTATTTGACACCAAACATGTAGAATAAGCATTCTTGATCACGTTGATTCTTATTTTTCTACTTATCGATAACCTTCAGCATATGTGATTTCGAAGTAAACGTTGATTGACTATTTAGAAATAAGATTATACAATACCTAACTAGATTTTGATTGTGAATGATTATATATTTTTTAGTGAAGGTGAGTTTGTTGGCATAGGTAAGGTGGAGATGGTGGTTGGGGAAGATGAAGTGAGATAGGTGGGTGGTGGGTCCCACATAAAGTTATTTAATATTAATTTTATTTCTTTTAACTTTTTAGGTATTAATTTAACAGTGGGGATATTTTGGTCATTTCACATCCACTTAAAATAAAAAACTAACCTCCATCCACGTCAGGGACTATCCGAGAACGAAATTGCAAAAGTTGGGGACTATAGCTGTAATTTTAGAAAGTTAGAGACTAAAGGTGAAAAATGGGCAAACCACAAGGACTATCCGAGCATTTTTGTCTAATATATATTTATAACTGTTTTTCTTGAGTGGCTAACCTTTACTTGACTGTTAATTTGCAGTCTGCAAGAAGAAGATTGTTTGTTTTTAAACGTATGCAGACTTTTAAAATAAACTGGTGGTGATGTATGAACGGTGGTGGTGTTGGTGGACGGTGGTGGGTGGTGGACGTGGTTTGTGGTGGTGGACGGTGGTGGTGGTGGACGGTGGTGGTGGTGACGGACGGTGGTGGTGGGGTGGTGATGGACGGTAGTGGTGGGTATGGATATGGACGGTGGGTGGTGGTAGACAATGGTGGGTGGTGGTGTTTAACCCTCTGCCGACCTTAAAAGATCTTAGAAGTGGTTGGGCTAAGTTTGCACCAAGAAAAGTTCGCGCAGACGTTTTTAATAAAATGTTTTCGGAAAAACAAACAGTCTGCAGATGACAATTTCTGCGCGTGGTTTGCGCAGCACAGACAAAAAAAGTTGCGCAGATCTTTTTGAGAAAAACAAACACCACCTAAGCATACCTTCTATACAGTGAGACCGAGTTATAATTTAACTAAGAAAACCTTCTATACAGCGAGGCTGAGTTATAACTTAAACTTCGTTAATATGATAAACATAATGTAGTATTTGCCATTGGTGTTTTTTATCCTTTAGAAAATTGAATTTGTTTTCATTACATAAGAATAGGCATGGGCAAATACCGATCCCGGTACCATACTGTCCCGATACCGACAAATCCCGATCCCGATTTTTGTGAAAAATGGGTACCGATACCGATACCGAAATACGTCGGTTTGGTACGGTATCGGTATTTTGAGGGTAAAATGCGGTATTATACCGATACCATACCGTACCGATACCGACAAATACCTAAAAGTGGATACCGATACCGGTATCGAAACCCCTTCGGTATGGTATTCTCGGGATCAGGATCGGGATGGGATCGGTATTGGATACCACTTGCTCATCCCTACATAAGAACCTATCTATACATCTACAACTTATATGTAGGTTATTTTATTTACACATACCCTACACGTATATAGGTCAACATTTAAAAATTAAATCAACATATGAACAATTTAGTTTAATGGTTTTTTATGTACATAACATACATTTGTATGTAAAGATACAATTTTTAAAAAAGATGAACCATGAATAAAAATATTTGTTTAGTTCCTTTTATTCTATCAATAAATGAGTGTTCCGGAATAAACCTCACTCTTAGATACGAAGGGATTAGATTAGCAAACATATATATGGTGCAGTAGAATTATATATGTGTAACGCCCTACGTCCCTAAACTTTTATCATTTTGGCAAGATTAGTCCTTGTGGTTTCTAGTGATACGTTTGAGCCTTAACTATGTTGAACTTGACAATATGAATCTTGATACTTTGAATCTTGACTCTTGTGATATGTGAAACAATGTGAATGAGAAACTTGAGACTTGAAACTTGATACTCGATACTTGAAACTTAATACTTGATACTTGATACTTGACTCTTGATACTTATTAAACGAGATTCTTGATATTTATGGAACGAGAAACTTGAATTGAACGAGAAACCTTGAAACTTTGTTAAACAAGAAACTTGACACTTACCAGCTAGCTTATACGTAGACTTGAAACATGGAAACTTTAGTGTTAGTTACACAATCTTATCATGTGATGATATCACACAATAATACGCAACACAACACTTAATCTAGCTCGCAAAACGAACCAAAATCAGAAAACTAGCAAACGAGTATTGGTTGTCCGAATGGACATCCGATCGGATAGCCATTCGGTCAGCAGTCATCCGATCGAACACCTCCACCGCCTTACTCTCCCTCTCACACTATAAGTACTCGCTGTCACATCACTGTTCACTGATGTGACAGCCTCGTCCAACCCAGAAGCTTCCAACTCGTTCTAAGGCACTTTTCTTTCGATTTCAAGTGATTCTTGTAAGTTTTCTCCATGAATCTTGTACTTCCATCATCATTACACAATTCCCCACCATTCCTTCCATCAAAATCACTGGTTTCCTCCACGAAATCACTCGATTTGGGCTCTTGAAGGTGACATCATCATGGGTTGCTGATGTAATCGGTGGATGAAGTCATCTCATCGAGAATGGTGCAGATCCACCTGTATTCTACACGTTTAAACATGAATCTTTGTAAAACTTTAACTTTTTCTCAAAGGAAATTCATACTTTCAACTTTTCTTCAAACTTTCTTAACTTTTTACTCAAATCGGTGGAATCTGAACCCAAACAGGCCTAGGACTTGTTCCTTAGTCTGGAGTCGGCTCGATAACGAATTCCCACCGAGTAGATGACCGATCTACGGATCATACATGAAACGCCATCAAGGGCAGTTACCCTGATCGAATGGGGTTATTCCCATCCGATCTGACAAGCTGAACCTTGGCGGGTTTCCGTTGTCTTGATACTTTATCATGTCAACTCCGTTTGAACTCAAACTTAGAAATTTTACGAAAGTTTCAATGGAACAAGATCACAACAGTCGAATGATCATCCGATCGGACGATCATCCGATCGAACGATCATCCGACCAAGCGACCTGTTTCATGTAGCCTTCAACACTTAAACTATTTTGAATCATAACTTTTAACTATCAAATTCTCACTCGAATAGTCATCCGATCGAATGATCATCCGACCGGATGACCATCCGATCGAACGACTTGATTTATACTACAATGAAAACTTCAAAAGTTGAAACATTTTGCAAAACACACTACTGTCCGGACGACCGTCCGATCGAATGGGTTCCATCTGGGTCGAATGGTCATCCGACCGGATGACCATCCGACCAGGAAACCAGTCAGACACTTCTACTCGATTTCCGCACGATTCGACATTCTGTTCAACACTCATACTGTTATACTATAATCAGGCTAACTCCAGCGCTCCCTTCGATCCAATTAATCGGTGTTGATACTTAGCACCCACTGTGAGTATACTCGATCCCTTTTTGTTTTAACACTTTTGGGATGCAGTATGTATTCTATAAACACGACACTTGACACTTGAAACTTATTTGGAAACTTACTCTATCCGTAGTAAACATGGAAACAGGATACTTGTGAAACTTGAGACTTATATGCTATGTGACGTTTAATCCTTGTATGTGACATGTCTTAACAATTATGGTAATATGCATATGCTATAGGTTGTAACGCCCCGCCTGCTATTCTCTTGGGTATTGTTAAGATCAAACCTCCCGTTAGACTTTGGGAAAGGCAATGAACGTTTATAGCTCCTGCTAGACTCTTGGGATTGCTATGTTAATTGCGTTGGAAATGCGTGTTACATAGGGTTTGCGTTAGCTTAGCATGGTGAAACTTGTTATATGTTTTCATGGTGGATACGAGTTTTTGGAACGTTTTAAACTACTATGCTATTACGTACTCAAACTTGTATACTCGCCAATATTTGTGTTGATAGTATTTTAATACATGTTGCAGGTTGATAAGTTTGGACGCTGAAGAAACAAGCTAGGATGATGCTTAGAAACTCACCTAGTTAAATCAGGAAATTTTGAACGATATTTGAATCTTGATGTAATTTGATACTTTGTGTGGTGGTGATCGTGATTGACTTTTAGACAATGTTATGAATTTAATTAATCTATATTGAAACTATTAGTGTTATGGAAACTCTTGAGCAATCTGACTCGCTTAGTGTCGCGCCCCGATGTTTCCGCCATCGGTTGGGGTGTGACAATATGTGCCTAACAAAATAAAGTTCCGTTACTTCTAAATAGATAATTTTTCTTCTGTAAGTATGAAGAAATATTCATAAGAACACCGGGTACTTATCTAGCTTACATAAAGACCATTATCAACCATCACTAGTGCTCTAGCGGTGGCCACGGTTATTTAAGTTCCACCTATGGTAGACCCGGATGAGTTTTCCCCTCCAGATCTCAAGTTCGAGTCTAGGTGATAGGAGTTTCTCATTGAGGGGGTTTAAATTGGGGATCTATTGTGTGAGGGGGCTCTCTAGCGTGGACCCGGTTAAAACAATGTATGCTAGACCCCTCGAAATTCACGAATAATTTAAACCTTTCAAAAAAAACATAAAGACCATTATCATCGGAGGCGTCAATGGGCCTACATGAAAAATGAGAGTGAGGAGGGAAGACAAGTGGGGTGGACATGGCAATGAGAGGGAGAGAGAGAGTAGAAAATTTGTGACAAAGAGCGAGGTCAGGCACGAAATGTAAGAGGAGGACTAGTTAACTCGCTATACTAAACACATACATCCATTTTATGTAACTCAACGACTAACTACTATCATATACACATACATCCATATTTATATACACTAACTACAAACATACACATACATGATACATCCCGTATATATTGTATACATGTAGACTCGCTAAGATACTACTGTCAATAACAACAAAATTTCAAAGAAAACAAAATTTAAAATGACCTATCAATTACGAACTGGAGTCTACAATGAACTTTAAAAACTATTGAAGTAGAATGATTATTTTGACTCAACTATAGAGAGAAAAGAAAGTTTACTCAAATTTATTAGCACTCATAATTGTTATTATTAGTTTACCGTTTCGTATACGTTTGATAAATATTATCATTTTTATTGTGATTTTGTAATTATTATTAGGACTGTAAACGAATCGAACGTTTAACGAACAATTTATAAACCGTTCGGCGGGAAGTTTGTTTATGTTTGTTCGTACAATAAACGAACGAACACGAATAAGAAATTCCGTTTGATTAGTTAAATGAATGAACATGAACAGAGGTCTCGTTCGTTCAATTATGTTCGTGAGCGTTCGATAAGGTGTTCGTGAACGTGTTCATGAACATTCGTTCATTTGCGGTTGTTTATGTTCGTATGTTTGTGTTTTAATTAAATATTTTTGTACTTTCATATATTTTATCTGTACTTTTTATATTATTAAAATTTTATTTATTTTATTACCCTTACGCCCTGCTTGCGGTATGCTCATATAATGTATATATGTGTGGGCGCTCGGGGGGGGGGGGGGGATGAAAGTGCACTAGTTTTAACGTTATTTTACTAATTTTGTGAAAATAACGTTAAAAGAGGAGAATGGTTAATCATGCATCATGTGGTGGCGTTGATAGCCGAAAGAAAAGGGGCCCCCTACTATCGAGCACTAATCGGCAATTGTCTCATCATGTTACGTGTCTTATGTCCAAGGCTTGATGCAAAACTACTATAGAGCCGGAGGACTCACTGAAAGCAGCCTTTCTATTCCTACGGGGTAGAGGTAAGGTTGTCTACATCTTACCCTCCTCAGACACTACCTTAGCTTTGCTATTGGTGGGATTTACCGAGTATGATGATGATGATTTATTTTATTACCCTAACAATTAAAGTAGGAAGCCCTCTTTCACCTTGTTTATGCACCATTTTCCTTTTCTTTCTCATTATTTACATCGACGAATACGATCAACCTCTGTTCCACAATAAGGGATTCAAGTTCTAGTGCTACTCTTTGGGTCATCCACCTTCATCCTTTGTCGCATTCGTCAAATTTGTTTCTGTTCGTTTGTGTTTGTGAACCGTTCGTGAACATACTCATATCCCTAATAAACGAACACAAACATACCAACTTTATTTATCACTAAAAACCCCCTGGTCCACGATATAGCAACTTTATTTATCACTAATCATGCATGTGTATGATATAGTAATACATAAACAGTTACTTATAGAAAAGTTATTAGAAGTGAATTACACACCATGTGTTAACTCTGTTTATTTGTTCTTTTAGATCAATGCTAAAGAAAAAACTTAAAATGAGAACCGAGACAAGTTCTGTTTTTATTTAAATAAGTAGAATACTTTTAAACCCTAGTTTTTTTAGAACGGCGACTTTTTTGTGCTTAGCACTGTTATATCTATTTGATATTAAACAAAAAAAAACAAACTTGATAAGAAAAGAAAAATCACTACATAAATAACATCAACAAAAATAGGTCATTCAGGACATCGGTAGAGAGTAGCAAAACGATTATATTAAAATAACCATTTAAGTTCATTATAAACTAGTATTAAGCACCCCCGCGTTGCGGCAGGGGCGGGCACTAATGCCACACTACTGCCAGCGACCACCGACACTGAAGTTGCGGTGTTAATGCGAAGAAATTAAACCGAAACGTAAAACATAGAATAAAATAACTAACTTGATCTAAGACTCGCGCGTCACGACGAATCCACGTCTATTTTTTCTCGTTTGACAGGTTCATGGTAATCTATATATAATATATATCATTACCACTATACAAACCAGAATGCATACATTACAACAACCATTGCATCAATATGTTCCAAATTATATATATACAAGACTTTGACTAAATTAATTAGATTATTTTAAATAATAATAATTTACAAATAAAACAACACAACTTTAAATGGATCAAACCAATTGAATATGGTAAGATAATAAAACAATTATTTGATTAGGATACAACCACTTAAGCACAATTTACAACCGTACATGCATACAAAACAGATTTAATTTGGTAAGGTAATGAAACCATTATTTGATTTAGGTACAACAACTTAAACATAACTTACAACCAAACACTTGAGCATAACTTACAACAAATATTTGATTAAGGTACAACCATTTAAGCTCAACTTACAACCAAACATGCATACAGATAGATAATCAAACGTGGAGATAGAACCATTTCAGAGCAAAAACTATAACTAGATTTGGATTGGATTGGTTCACAAAAGATTGTCCTCGGTAAGGGCTTCACAAATATCATCTAGATCATATACCATATACGGTTTGACATAAGCTCCAATAGCGTAAATTGATCCATCGACAACGCTCCCATGAAAACCTCCAAAACGCCCTGGTTTAAATTTATACTCGAAGTCTTCATATGGACTACAACTAGACTTACTGTTAGTCGTTGTTGGTGCCAAATACAATTGATGCCAATCTACCATCCTTTAACGTTCCGCTCAGCGAAGTTAAAACTTCACTAGAGGAATCAAATTCCACCTATGGGTTTTTGGATAGAACAAACAAATATGATTAAAAAAACAATTAAATAAAAGTTCAAAGGTTCATAGGATTTTTAAGATATATACAACATATCATATTAATATATTATCAACTAAATGACATGCTAAAAGAAATTTAAATGCTTAGAAACCTGCTGAAGGAAGGTTATGCTTTACCATGTCAAAGTTCAAACCAGTGGGTTCTCCATAGGTTTTTGAATGAATGACTTTCTCTTCGACTGTACGATACGAGAACCGGATAGATTTGATCAAATCTGGTTGGTGTGAAATTAGAATTTCGACTACCTCGTAACGGCCTTTTTCATCCCAGATTTCACCTTGCATTCCTTTCGGACCAAGTTTGAACATGTGGTCCATTGCAGCTTGTGTGTAAGCATATTCGAGTTTGTCCATGATCCAATACATTCAGTAATACTACGTGCACGCATATATATATGTCTTTTGAAAATCAAAACTATCATTAATGTAAAAATATATTATTTATTACTACGTAAATAGTTTTATGTTTTTTTTTAACTGCAATTTTGGATCACACTCACAGACCATTGGAGTATCATCGTACCACGAGCCCAATAAATATAGGAAAACCTCCTTTTAAGAATCGAACCCAGTACCTAAGACCGTGGGGTATGGTGGGGCTTGGGTTGGGGGCATGAGTTGACACGTGGAGTTCGAGCCCTCACACCGCCTAGTGACGTGTCCGTGGGGTATGGCGGGGCGTGGGTGCACCGCGTGGGTTGGCAGGTTATTAAATATATATATATATATATATATATATATATATATATATATATATATATATATATATATATATATATATATATAGGTAAAGAGTAAAATACAAATGCGCTTATCGTACGATACGTACGCGATCATCCCAGCCGTTCGATCAGGTGCAGATTTGGTGCGAATTCAATACATATCGCATGTGAAAAAATGGTTAGCATGAGGTAGTGTGAAAAATGGCATGGGGTGTGTAGATGGACAAAATCGCATGTGGAAGATTTGAATATCGCATGTGAAAAAATGGCAAGGGGTAATGTGAAAAATGGCATGGGGTGTGTAGAATCGCATGTGTAAGATTGAATATCGCATGTGAAAAAATGGCTAGCATGGGGTAATGTGAAAAATAGCATGGGGTGTGTAGAATCGCATGTGGAAAATTGAATATCGCATGTGAAAAAATGGCATGGGGTAATGTGAAAAATGACATGGGATGTGTAGAATCGCATGTGGAAAATTGAATATCACATGTGAAAAAATGGCATGGGGTAATGTGAAAAATGGAATGGGGTGTCTAGAATCGCATGTGGAAAATTGAATATCGCATGTGAAAAAATGGCTAGCATGGGGTAATGTGAAAAATGGCATGGGGTGTGTAGAATCGCATGTGGAAAATTGAATATCGCATGTGAAAAATCTGTGTGAGTGTTACTGTTCATCTTCTTCGATTGTTGGTCGATCATTGTCAGTCTTCTTCCGTTTGACCCTTACAACTCCCAAATTAGTAGTTCTTTTTATCGATATCGCACTAAAAGGAACGAAGGGAGGTTGGGGAAGAAGATTTTCAGGTTTTTGAATTTGATTTATGGTTTGATTTTGAACTATCATCGGTCAATTACAGAGATTTATGACCTCGCAATGACGTTTAACCTTCCTGGTATGATTTAGATATATTAAAATGATTAATTTAATCATTTAAATTAGTTTCACCCGCGTTTGATCGATTGAAGATCGTACGGCTGAGGGCATCGCGTACATAATGTAGGATAAGAGGTATTGTACGTTAACTGGCCTCTCTCTATATATATATATATATATATAAATTTAAAACCCAAGGCAAATAGGAGACCGCCACATCAAACCCAAGCCCGCCCCACGCCTGGCTTCAAACCCAAGCCCCAAGGGCCACGCCCCAACCCAAGCCCCAAGGGGTGGTGGCTTGGGCGTTTTCCCCCAACCCAAGCCCCATACCCCACAGTCTAATGTAAGATTAAATATATTGACTTAATATTTAATCTAGTAGCCATTATAATCATTTACATAATATAGATCAAAATATATAACAACCTATTAAATAATTAGTTGGTAATTGTTGATGGACCATATTACCCTTATTAACTAATTATGTTTCCTCTATGGTGCATATATAAGGAGACTTATGTAGAGGTTCTAAGGTTAGACACATAACCTAATTCTCATAACATCATAATCAATGTTTTAAAAACCGATTTTTAAATCAAACCGGATTAGGCTAAAAAATGGTTCAACCGGTTGAACCAGGTTGTACCGATCTGTTCAATTGGGTTTACTGGCTAACTCTATAATTTCATAAGTTACAACATTAACTCAAAAGTTAATCCAAAAATGCATGATTACATATTAAAAGATGATCCAAAAGTAAATCCATAATAAAAAATAATCCAAAAAATAACCGAAAATCATTCAATTTTCCAACAAGCTCTTTTAAATGAAAGTCTACGATATGTTTAAGCCATTTTAGTGTTGAATACATCAACTATTTTCATTTCATACAATATTAAATAAGAACTTTTAGTTACGAATAATCATAATAGTAATATATAAAATTACATAAGATAAGTAACATATATAATAAACAATATTAAATAAGAACTTTTAATTACGAATAATTATAATATATAAAAATTACGTAAGATAAGTAACATATATAATAAAAATAAGTAACAACCCAAACTAAAATAACCCTGGGCCGGTACCAGTATTACATTTCAAACCGGTATACCGGATTTTACCGCCGGTACAAACCTTATGCCGTTTCACTTATTTACCTGAGTGTTTCGTACCGGATTTACATCTGAAAACGGTAATACCGGTATAACCGGCCGGTATTTACCAGTTTTTAAAACATTGATCATAATCGACCCTCTTCTCCTAAACCGATACCCTTTTCGGTTTTATCATCACCATCATTAGTTTGCACCCTAAGGAGGAACCAGATCACCTTGACAAAGATGTCGAACTCTATGGCTTCTTCTCTCACTGGATTCTCCTCTGCACTGTCTGCGGTAACAGGTATGTTTTCATATTTTCCATTATGTTTAAACATAACTGATCAACACCTAATGGTCACAAAACTTTATATCACCCCAAGATGCCAGCTAGGCTATAAAGCCATGGGTAAAAATAGTTGTAAGATTAAACATATTTTATTTTAGTTAACTTTTAATTTGACTCTTTGTATAACTTCTGAAGTAATTAAGTTCACTTTTATTTTGACTCTTTGTGTAACTTCTGAAGTAATTATCATAAAATTCAGCATTGGGGTGGTGGTCCATTGGCAAAGGCAAAGCCTTTAAAAACACCTAGGTTGGAAACGAACTATTTTAAAATTCTCTGTTTCGAGGAAAAGAACTGTTTTAAATATCTCGAAATCAAAACGGGTAAAATTATGTCCGAAATCCGTTTAGATGCCTTAATTTTTAGGTTTTGGGTTCCAGAATCATGTTTTATTTTTTTAGGGTTCATCACATGTTCTTAGGAAAATTCGAAAATTCTTTTATGTTTTGGAATGTAATTAGGATTAATGAGTGTTTTTCTTGTTTGATCCAATTTTATCTTCTAAGTTTATTCGAAAACTGTTAATTGATAATCAGATAAAATTTTTGAAATATTTTGATAAAATTAGATCATTACTAAAACAGGAAACCATATCTCAAAATCCCTAAGAATTCGAATTTTCAGTTATGTTTTCACAACAACAGGTATCTACAGAGGTTCGAGGTCATCATTAACGAGTCGAGACCAAGATTTCGACTCGAGACCACATGGTCTCGACTCGAAATCATAAGGGTTTCTTTAATCTTCACGACTCGAGAACCAAGATTTCGACTCGAGACCACAAGGTCTCGACTCGAAATCCTAAGGGTTTTCAGTCCTTCATGACTCGAGATCATGGTTGCGACTCGAGACCAAGATTTCGACTCGAGACCACAAGGTTTCGACTCGAAATCATAAGGGTTCTCAAATCTTTATAACTCGAGACCATGATTCCGACTAGAGACTAAGGTTGCGACTCGAGATCTCACTCGAGACCTCATAATTGAGTCGAACCCTTATAACTGAGTCGAGATCTGACTCGAAACCTAAGACTAAATCGATGTCTCAACCTCATTACTTTAGGCTGTTTAATGTGAACTAAAATTTGGCTTGGGGCTCCGCCCGAACCCCGTGCAGGGGCCACGCTGTCCCCCTACACCCCCCAGCGAACTCACCGCGGAGTTCGATCTGCGCTAACAGGTGGTTTGCTATTAAATATTTGGTTTTTGTAAATACTTAGTTAATTAATCAGAATCGAGATAATGTTTTACAAAATCAAAATGGCTTAACTTGAATGAGCTTCTGTTGTATCATTTCTGGTCAAAGCTGATTTAATACATCTACTTATCGTTCAAGTATTACGAAAGCTATGTTAAGTGTGCATTAAACGTGGATGTCTTAATATCTGGCCAAAGCTGATTTAATTCTTTCATGTATAGCATACTTAACAAGTGCATAACTGATGTGCACGAAATGGTATAATTAAAAACAACTAAAATTTCCCTAAATCTAGACACTCTAAGCTTTAAATTTATAAACTTAGACTCGATCTAAAATTAAACCACACAACCGGCAAGTGTACCGATCAATGCAGTATAGCTACACTAAGTCCGAGTATCGAACCCACGAGACTCTAAGGATTACGCTAAGACTCTATTTAGACTATGACTGACACGACTTAACTAAATGTTTGTTGATTGGGGGGGGGGGTATGGAAAATAAGGAAATCTATATAAACTAAATACTAAATTAAAACTAGACTAATACGAAAGAAGACAAAGGCTTTTCTTATATGATGAACGAGACCACCTAGACTAGAATCCTGGATTGATTTTAAGAAATTACCGATTAAATTAACTGAATGATTTATGGAACCGGGATCATATGATACTAAACCTATTAAGATCCAACTAAGCCCCTCGACCCTTCTCAAGGAGAAACTTGTGGAACTACCTAGGCCGTTAATCCTGCCGGTTATTAGACGCCTTTCCAGTTGTCTAATTATTGTGTAAGTACCCTAATGTTGACCTACTCTTTTCCAATCATAGATCTAGGGTAGTTTGAATTAATTAACTTGACTTGATAGACTAAAAAAACCGACAGGTCAACTAAGACACGACCTTTTCCAAGGACTATCTAAAGCAATTTGTCAGGTAAGACCTACCAATAGCCCCTCACTTTCCAGGTATTAGGACTAGCAGAACACTAAGACTTAGTAAATTAATATCAATTACTTCTAGGGGTTATCGGCCGATTATCCCTAAAGAGTTAAGATTTCTTACGTGATATAGACACTCACCAAAATCCTAAACCATAGTATGACTCTATATTGTGATATAGACCGGCACTAAGAATCATACGAAGCAAATGACAATAATAAACCAAATTAAAGTACGCATGTGCATCAAATCAATAAAACAAACTTCTTACTAAACACAATCAATCCATAATATTCATGCAAATAACGAAAACGGTAAAAACATTATTCAATCCATTCAACTAAGTCTAGGTGGCTTAAAAGTTTAGCCAATCATGATAATCTTAAAAACAATCAAACAAGGTTTAGAACGAGAATTCATTAGAATAAAAACAAGAAGACTAGAAAATAAAAGAAACCGAATAATAAAACTCGGTAGTTCCTTGTTCTCCAAGCTTCCCGCTCAATCCCGATGATTACGTAGCCTTGAACCTGATGCTTCACAATTCGTCCCTTGCTCCTGCCTTGCCTCCTTTCTGATGTTGATTCGTCCCCCCTTGCCGTGTATATATCTGATGTGTGTATATCTGATCCACTAGGGATTTTTTTTAAAGATATATTCTTTTTTTTTTTTTATAGAGAGACAAAATATCATTCCACACGAAAAAAAAAAAAACAATTATTCATACATTGAATCAACAAATTCGCATGGCCCAATCCCATTAAAGCCTTGGCGGCCCACTTCACAAATAATATATGAATGGTGACAACATATATTATTTTGTTTGTTCGGTAAACCCAATCCACAAAACACAGGTCTTTTTGCTTTTGTGGTTTTGTCTTTTACTAATGAATTAATATACTTTCAAGCTTTTGTGCATAATGGACCCTCATCTTTTATGAGTGAGTTTTTCCTTTTCTTTTTCTGATCGATGTATATAGCATAGATATGGCTGATTGCATGGAATGGAATAATATTCCTTTGAACTCCAACCACAAATATTATGGAGCAGCCCTTTTTTTCAATATTATAATATAGAGATAAGTGGGCTCGACTCACTCATAGAAAATAGCTCCAATTTTACTTCGGTTACTGGCGCTCCGCTCGGCCCAACTGACTGGTTATTTCTTTATTACTCGTTTTCGCTCCATTTACACCAGGACCTGGCAAAACAAAAAATAAAATAAAACAAACTGGAAACTAAATAAAAACAAATAAAAACCATACAATAAATATATATTTCACACGGGACAAATATGTGTATTTTACTACACATCAATAACTAAAGTGATTGTTTTATTTCTGGCCAAAGCTGATTTGTCACAAACACTTTGCACACATGCTTAAATGATTACACTTCTGGCCAAAGCTGATTTGTCTTCGTTTAGAATTTTAACTAAGTCTATTATTTTGATGTTAGTAATAGACAATATCACAGCTTCATAATTAAAATTGTCATTATTTATGCCTGCCTTAGTTTAACATGCCCTTAGATCACATTAGGACTTCTTCCTTAGTATCATAACTTGCTCATCTTATTTCCACTATCAGCACCCAATTGCGGGATTCCACCTTTGACTGGTGATAACTTTGCTGCATGGAAGGATGCTCTCGTGCTTACGCTTGGGCTGCTGGATTTTGATGATGCTCTAAGGGAGAATAAGCCAGCGGACCTTACTCCTCAAAGTACTGCTGCTTAGCAGTTAACTCATGAAAAGTGGACTAGGTGTAACCGCATGTCTCTCATGTTCAGGAAGCAGTCCATAAGCAATGCAATCAGAGGAGCCATTCCTGATTCTGAAGATGTTAAAACCTACTTGGCTTCTGTGGAGGCACAATTCAAGGGGACGTCTAAAGCACACGCTAGTACCCTTATTCTTAAGCTGGTGACAACTAAGTATGATGGGAGGAGCGGCATTCGCGAGCACATCATGATGATGAATGACATGGCCAATAAGCTGAAGGATCTAGAAATGGAAATCCGTGATGGTTTCCTCGTTCATTTCATCATTACTTTGCTTCCTTCGTCCTTTGAAGCATTCAAGATCAATTACAACACTCAGAAGGACAAATGAACGATGAGTGAGCTGGTCGCTATGTGCGTACAGGAGGAAGAGCGTATGAGGATGGATCGCACTACTGGTGTTGCTAACTTCACCACCTCCAACTCTAAGAAAAGGAAGAACAATCATTAGAGGAAGGATGCTTCTAAAGTCCAAAGGCCCAATCCTAATAGAAGTGCACCTTCCAGCTCTAAGAACTCCTTAGGCACAATCCACTGCAAGTTCTGTAAAAAGGCAGGACATATGCAGAAGGAATGCCCTGACTTTAATTCTTGGCGGTTTGATTCTGGTTCTATGGTTCATGTTACCAATTCAACTCAGGATTCCTTACAATCCGTAAGCTGGAAAGAAACCAAATAACGCTTAAGGTTGGGGATGATCGAGAATTAGAAGTGAAGGCCATTGGAACATTACAATTATTTATGAAAACTGGTTTATGTATTAAACTTTATGATACCTTATATGTTCCTGAGGTAACTCGGAACCTTGTATCAGGACCAAAGTTAGACATGGACAGTTTTATTGTTTCCCATGGTTATCGCAAACTCTCTATCCTCTATGATTCTGTTCTTTATGGTACTAGTATTCTGGATAGTGGTCTCTATAGATTAGAACTAGATGATAATTTTTCCAAATATTTGTTGTCATATAACATTAATGAATCATTCACTAAGATGAAAGAGAAAGAGACTAAGAGACATCGTCCATGTTGTGGCATCAACGTTTAGGCCACATCTCAAATTAAATCGTCTCGTAAAGGATGAAGTCTTACCTCCTCTTGATTTCTCTGATTTTGGAACATGTGTCAAATGTCTTAAAGGTAAAATGACATTAACGAATAATAAAGGTGCCACTAGGAGCTCTAATTTATTAGAACTCATTCACACTGACATTAGTGGTCCCTACCAAATCGCTGGCATAACCGGACATACTTCATGTTGGACCCAGTATGGCCTAAACAACTTCTTTTCACGTAATATGGCAAGTGATTTCAGTAGATGTGAAAAAGTTGCGCGGAAATGGAAACCAGACTTTCAGAAACAAGACCTACAGAATTATCAAGTTTATATCACTTTGAAACAAAATAGTTTACAAGGTGATTGTAAGATTATTATCTAATACAAATGAATCTTGAATTCTGTGGGTGAGAGGGCAATGGAGTTTGTGTAGTGTATATGAATGCTAAGCTTCAAACTCAATTGTCTTCTGCTGGTTGAGCCTTCTATTTATAGAAGGCTGGGTACATAAATAAACAATAGTTTATTCATGCAATAAGTCCTGCAAAAAGTAGCAATTTGACATATTCATTGAATCCAACGTTCAAGTTGCCTTTGTAATCATGATATCCAATAATATCAAGTTGCTTCTGTCATTGTGGCAGGATAGAGCTGAGTTTTAAACAAGTGGGGTATTCATCAGAATTTCTGATAAACCACTTCATCAGAAATTCTGGTGAACGAATCATCAGAAAATCTGATGATCAGAATCGTCTGAAACTGATGATATTTCATAAGAAATATCATCAGATCCATCAGAAATGACCTTCCCTGATAATCCAAATCAGCTCTTGATCAACTTATGATTCTTTGAAGTAGATGCTGTGCATTTCAGTTATCCTATCTGATCTTCTTCTTGTTGTTGTGATCTTCATGACTGTTATCTCTTCATAGATCCAGTTGATTGTGATTTTCTTCAATACTTACAAATAAAGTTTCCTAACAGTTTCCCCCTAAGTATTGTAAGAAAATGAACTACCTTATGAACAGAAAATTTGTGAACAGAGGAAACATAACACTTGCAAATTTAAACTAGTTACTGATGTTTTTGAAAAACAAATTACATAAAAGATGAAAATTCAAACAAACAAGTTCTTCAATTCAGCTTCACTCTCTTGTGCACATCTCCTTTCTTTAACTGCTTCTTGTAGGAGATATACTTGTTGCAGCTGACATACATGTCTTTATACCATTCTCTTGCTTGGATCCACTCTTCAATCATTTGCTCAATTTCTTTTCTGTGACCTTCCAAGTTCTCTCCTGTCTTCTGAAGGTATTCTTGTCTTTTATTCATACCTTTCATAATGAACCTCAGAGTTTGATTTGAGTACTTGCAGATATCAACACTTCTGAACAGAGCTTTGTTGTTTTCAATATCTCTGAAGATGACACCATAGTTGTGACTGTTAGTTTTACTTGTTAATTCAATGATGTCTCAAGATCTTGCATTTTCCAATATCTCCTAGGGGACTCTTGTCTTGGGTGGTATGACATACACCTTTTTGTTGTGTACATGCTCATAGTTGATGCACAGATCAAAGTCTGAAAAAGCCATTCTTTCAAATAGTAGTATTCCAGCCTTTGATATGCCATTTAATGCCCTTCTGACTTCTTGGTTATTTTTCTTTTCCTTTTCATAGTAATCCTTCATAAACAAAATGTCTGAAGGATGCAATTGGTCAGCTATTTCTTCATCAGTCACCTTTTGTTCTTCCCCATTTTCTCTCAGAAGTGTGTACCGGTTTTGCACACGAGTTCCTCCAACATCATTGGTTGCAACTTTCACTTCATCCACCTTTAAAACTCTCTTTACTGGATTCTCATTCTTGGAGTGAATGCTACCTGAACCTCTTTTTATCCTTTCATCTCTTAAAGCCACTCTGACAGGAGTCAGTGGTCTTGGTGGTACATCTTCTTTTGTCAAATAATACTTCACCAGATTATACTCAGGGAATATCATTACATCCCTGGCAATCTCTCTAACCAAGACAGACTTAGCTTTAGAGATTTTTCTTTTAACAATGTTTGGTTTTCTTGAATCTCCTTCTTGTTCCCATTCATTCATTGATTGCAGATTCATGAGTTTACTCATTGCAGAGTCATCAGACAATGTTGGTTTTGGGACAGTTTCAAAAGTTAAAAGTTTCAAATTTTTAACAACTTGAGGTTTTGAAGTTGCTAACCTTTTCAGCATTTCATCTCTTGGGACATTTGGAGGTGGACCCATCAGTGTGGTTCCAGCTTTGGTGCTTGGTGTAACTGATGATTGCTGTTGGGTTGACTTTGGAGCTTCTTGTTGTGAGCTTTCAGTAGGAAATTCTTTCGTGAGTTCTTTGGGATCCACTTTGGCCAATCTTGCAGTGTTGAATTGCATCTTTTCCATCAGTTGTTGCACCTCTCTTACCTGTTTTGAGCTGCTGGTTATGTTTTTCTGAACTTTGGTGAATTCAGTTTGAGCTTTCATCTGAATTTCAGCCCATTCTTTTGACAGCTTCTCAAGGGCATCTGTGATAGTGTTATTACTTGCCCTTAGTATGGTAGCTTCCTCCAAAACTCTGTTTGCACTGCTTGACTGCCTTGATTCCACAGCATTTGCAACTTGTGTCTTGATCTTTTCTATTTCTGTGAGAATCATCTGGATTTTTGATGCAGAGATGTTGGATTCTGGTGCCTTTTCTTTCATCTTTTGAAGAGACTTTAGTGCTTCAGTGTTTTCTTCAGTTTGTTTCTTTATTTCCTCCACTGATTCTGACAGATTCTTCATATCAGCCCTTTGACCTTGTATTTCTGACAGCAACACATCAAGTTTTTCTTCTACTGTATTTCTTTTGCATGCTTTGTAAACATTTTCCAGCACAGTTTCCAGATTTTCTTGGTTCATGGGTGTTTCAGGGATATTTGGAACAACAGATGTTCTTGCTAACATTCCAGTCGCAAACACATTTGCTTCTGTTTTGGAAATGATAGGGTCACTTTTGGCTTTACCAGATTTTGGTGCAACCTTAAGTTTACTAGTATCATCTCCACCAGTGGTGAGTAACATATTTTCATCCTGGATTTCCTTATGTCCTTGAATCATATCAGTATATGATTCTCCATAAGTTTTTGAGGTAAAAAAAATTACCTTTTGCCAGATTTCCTTGATCAGTTTCCTGATCTCTATTTGTTTGGATCTCATCCTCTTCCTCATTTTCTGATTCAGAGTTGAGATAAAAAGAACTAGTAACCTCTTCATCAACATCAATCTTTTTATGTTCTAACTTGTAAGAAACATGAATTGAACTTTCTGATCTAGTTTCTTTTGAGTGAATATCAACTAACACAATTTTTGAAAGAGATGTACCAGCAATTTGAGATTCATCATGATGTATAATTTCAGTGGCTTCAGTTTCAGCACCATCAAAGTGAGTTTCTTCATAATGTTGGTCTTCAGCATCTTCATGAATTCCTCTAGCAATATGTGACTCTGCATAGTGTTCATGTACTTCCTCTTGATGAATATCAAAATCATGATGAATTCCTCCTTCATGAATCTGTTGACTATCAGCATGTTTTGTCTTGTTTTCTGGTGAGTTGGTTATCTCCATAATTCTTTCTCCTCCTGCAGCCTCTGTTCCTGATGTCCAGGACTTCTCAACTTCTTCTTCTTCTGGTGATGAAGAACAGTTAACAACCTCTTTGCTGGCCTTTTCTGTTGGAGAATCTGATTTGGTCAGAAGTTCTTCATGTTGTATTCTGTATTGTGAGTCTGGTGCAATGAGGCATAGCATGCTTTCTGGTAACTCAGGGATATCTTTTTCAGATTCCCATCCATGATTAGAACTCCAGGCCTTCATGATATTTGAACTCCACATATCTTCCAAAATTGGAATTTCTATGTCTCTTGCAGCAAATGTTTCAGAAATGAAAATAGAGATTAACATTGGATATGGAAGTAATTTTTTTTTTTTTTATTTAAATATAAATTTATTTTTTCATATTTCTTTCTGGTGATGATTGACCGTTTGATCAGGTTAAAAATTTCTGACCCATAATCAATTTTGAACCCAGTTATGAGTCCATACATGAATGTCAGAATAGTTTGACTGATTTGATCAGTTCGTCCAATCTTTGAGGTGAGACATTTGTTTAGCACTTCCATCATCACTTGCCAGATGGCTGGCATTTCATTTCTTCTAATTGCTCCAATTTTGTTGATATCCTTTTTCTTGTAACCAAGCTCAATGATTACGCTTATTAATTCTTCTCTGCTTGGTGCTTCAATATAATTATCAAGAATAGGTAGTTCAAGCCATTCTCTTACCCTTGTAGGGGTTAATGTTACAAAAACATTTCCCCATACATGAGCAGAGACCTGATTTTCTTCAACTTCATTAAAGGTGTGAATAAATTGCTGTAGTAGCTTTTCTGGTACTTCTCTTCCTTTTGTCAGTGCTCCCGAGATTGGGCATTTCATGAGATATTCTACCAGAAGTTGGCATCTTACATCATACTCTGAATGCTCTGTATTCATCAGCAGGTTGTTTTCCTTCATTGGTAGAAATTATGCGTCTTCAACAAAAGGTACATCATGTTGAACAATTGGGATGTTGAGGTTCACTTCTGCCATTGTTAAATTTTGTGAATTAGGTTTTGAAATTTAGAGATTTTTGGATTTTGAGTGAGGAACAGGGGATGTTTTGGTATGAAGTTTTTGTGAAGAAGGTGTGTTACTTTCGAATTTCCGCGAAGTCTGGGTTATATAATGAGGGTTTTAGCAGAGAATTGTGGGTTTATGGAGTTGAGGGGATATGGAACGTGTCATGTAATGGCGGTTAAAAGACCATTAATTGTCTTTATTACCCTTAGATCGTGTGATCTGAGTTTTGGTTCAGAATACAACCATTGGATCGTGGGTATCAAGACATTAATGATGATTAATCATGAAATCGTGGTTATGCCTTTTCAACTTGTTCTTTCAATTTGTAGTTTCTTCAATCATTCCTTCACTGAAGTGTTAAACTGAATTTTGATTGGAGAAAGCTATCGGTTATATGACACCTTTTCATCTTTGTGGACCCCATTTTGTGAAGAGGTCCAATTAGCTTTCTTCATCTGCATCCTCTCTTTTCAAAGTCTCATTCTGATGATGTCATTAGAAATTCAACATAAATTCTATTAAAAAATATGTATTTCCTTTTGTTCTGATTTCTGTTGACCTTTTAGACATGGTCAACAGAAGTCAATAATTTTCAACAGAATTTTGGTTGTGTTTCCCCCCTAAACTTGTGACCCTTTTCACCATATTTTGAAGTTATACTTTTGATTGATATAGAGGTATACTGCCCCCCCCCCTTTTTAAGATGAGAGGGAATGAGATGAGATCAGAAGACTTACACGTGATTCTCTGGTGGCATTCAAGTCTCCTTGGCTTTTTCTGATATTTTCTAAAACTTTTTGTTATGTTGACGTTTTAACAGAAAACCAGTTTGGATTACCAGATTTTATCTTCTGTCATCAGAAACTCAGAATTTTGTGTCAAATATTTTTGTTTTCTGATGATCATGTTTCTCAAAGTTTTTTTCATTACCCAAACCATAAGCCAGTCAACAATGCAATATAAGAAGCGTAATATATAAACATATTAACATGCAAATTATCTACAAAAACTAGATCTAAACAAAGAAAAACCTAGTCAATATCTATCCCTTCTCCATGTTCTATTTCAAGGAGCACCCATAGATCAGTCACTGCACCAGAATTCCTATCAGTATGTCTGAGCACACTGAGATTCATGTTTTGTTGGAGTCTCATCTCAGCTCTGAGATAATCTGCAGGAATTCCTCCAAAGCCTAGTTGGCTTGTGATTATCCTCATCAGAAAACGAGGATACATCAAGAATGGCTTGCTAGTCCCCATATTACTTGCAAAATCTTTCATTAAGTAGTAAGACAAATTGTAAGGAATGTTTAATATGAGAGCTCGAACATTCTCCATCAACCTATGGGATGCTTCATGATGATTCCTGACCTTCTTTGAGAAACATGCACCCATTTGTGTGATCAGAAATTTCCATGGCTTGATGAAGCCATTTTTGTTGACTGCTCGTGGTGCGTTTATAGAATTGTAACACATCTGCTGCAAGGTTTCTGCTATTTTAGCATTTGTGAACATCAGAGTATCACAATCATCATTGAGTTGTAAAACTGTCCTGATGATTCCTTCATCTACTCGAATTCTTTGGTTGAGCACAACACTTTTAATAAATATCTGTCCTCTATTCTCATATTCTGACAATTTTGCATTTTGCCAAAACATTTGAAGAATCTCCGGAAAGACTATTATATTGGCTGTGAGGGCATACCACAAGTTACTTCCCATGAGCATATTCACCACTGTTTGGCATCCTTCCCAGTGAGGACCCTCAAAGCTGGTTCTTAGTTTGAGGTTGTGGTAAGGATAGTGAGAAGTGGGAAACGATCAGCTTTTATGGTTAGCATTTTTGTGAGTATGAGAAGATGTGAGTTTTAAAGAAGAAGATGAAGAAGTTTTCTGGTGATTCCTTATGTGATGGTGACAGTCTTTGCTTAATGTGGTGAACATATATAGTAAATTTAAAGTTTACCATAAATGACATCTACCTACTTGTAGATTTTGCTTACCACAATCTTTGTTATTAAATTTCTATCAGACGGCATAAAGAATAACTCAGATAGAACTCTCTGCATTAAATGATTTAGGCGGCCATTTTCAGATTATCTATCATGATTACCTATTGTTGTCACTTCAGTGTATTTAATGAAGGAGAGAAAAAGCTTTACACCCACTAACGAGTTCCCAGAAAAACTTCTGTCATATGACGTTTTCAACACAAGAAAAGAGCAAGAAGAAAAAAAATAATACAGAAAAGAAAACAAAATAAAGAAGGCAAAAACACACACAATACAAATTATGAATTTGCAGATTTGAGATATAGATAAAGATGATGACATGCATGAACTTGTTCTAATAATCATTCAATGATTCTGATTGTTCAAAATATTTTATGATGAGGTACCAAAATTTCTGATGATTTATTAGATATTCTGATGATATATCAGATTTTCTGGTGCTTTATCAGATATGCAATTCTTTTTCTTTTGATTATCATTGAGACAAGTTGTTAAGCATTTTTCTGGTAATAAGGTTATTTGAAAGACCTTTATCACATAATTGACCAAGATTTAGCAGATTGTACCTTAAGCCTTCAACATAGGCTACTTTCTCTATGGTCAAACATCCATATCTAATGCATCCATATCCCATGATCCTCCCTTTCACTCCATTTCCAAAATTTACCATTTTACCCAGCTTTGAAACAAAGTTGCTGAGTAAGCTCCTATCCCCAGTCATGTGCTTGGAGCTTCCTGAATCACAGTACCAGATCTGCTGCATATGATGGTCCTGAAATGAAATGGTTAGAGGGTTTTTGGTACCCAGGCATGCTTGGGTACTCTTTCTGATGAGATTTTAAACAAATTATTTTTTCTTGTTGGCTTTTCATCAGAAATTCTGTTATATGCTGAGCCATAAACAGATTTCGCATTTTTCTTTTGGAGATGGTGTTGAACAAGCTTCAGTATGTCAACACACATACAAGTTTTATCAGAATTTTATGATATTCTTTCTTGTGATGGAATGATGGGATAATCTTGAAAAAATGAGTGAACTGCTTCTGGAGTTTTTACAGACTCTTGTTTGCATTCATTACTTTTTGGTTCAAAGTTGGGTTTGTCAAAAGAGTATTCAGAACAGGTTGACTTGCAAGTTTCAGAATCAGATTCTGATGAAAATTTGTCAGAAATCTGTTGAGTTGCTTTTACAAAGACAGTGGGTTTACTTTCTCTTGTTCTTACATATCCTAAACCCTCTCCTTTGTTCTTTGGTGTGGACTCAATGAAGTTTATAAATTCTTTGGCTTGTTGAAAACCTTTTACATTAATTTCTTTATCATTGATTTTCTTGTAAAGATCTTTTCTTTCATTTTCATAGAACTCAATTTTAGCTCTTTGATCTAAACTTTCTTCTATCAATAGTTGGTTTTCAAGAATGATTTTGTTCATGGTCCTTTGCAACTCATCAGATTTTTTACTATCTGATTGATATTTAACTTGCAGATTTAGAAAATCTGACATGAGCTCATTTAGCTTGTGTTCAATATCAAGATTGTCTAAATTTACCTGTTGTCCTAAAGTTTCTGGTATGTCATCAGAAAGTGCCATGAGACAGAAATTGGCCATTTCTTCTTCTTCTTCTTCTTCTTCATCAGAAGAGTCATCAGATAGCCATGTATATGTCCCTGCAATTAAGCTGACTTGCTGCTGCTTCTTAGCTTCTTCCAGCTTCTTCTCATAATAAGCAACATCTTTCAGCTTCTTGGTCTTGCATTCTGATGCATAATGACCTCTTTGCTTGCACTTATAACACATAACCTCAGCCTTCCCTTTATCCTTAGATCTAACTTCTTCCTTAGATCTTCCATCCATCCTCCCTCTGTCACTTCTCTGGTATCTATGGCCTCCTCCCCTCAACCTCTGCTCAAATGTTTTGGTGAGCAGTGCTATTGCTTCAGCAAAAGATGAAAAATTTGATGAAGTATCAGAAATTTCAAAACTTTGGCTATTTGAAGGTTGTGGATCATTGGTAGGTGTTGGTCTTTGTGAGTTTGAGATACGAGCAAAAGATCCCCCTCTTTGAATGGTTTCTTTAAATATTTCTTCCTCTATGGGATCAAGATGTTGTATAAGTCATGAAGACTCATGTTTCCTAGTTCTAAGGTTGAGGACAAAGTCATGGTCAGACTTATCCATTCTCTAGGTAAAGCATCAAGAAATTTTATGTTTCTTTCATCATTTGACTTTGTTATGCCAAATTTCTTTAGCTCGTTTAAAAGTTTTGTAAATCTTTGATATGTATCATTTAATCTTTCATTGGGTAAACTTTTAAACCTCTCATATGAGGAAACATTGTTTGTTCTCTTGTTTCTTCTCATCCTTTCTCCTCCTTCACAAAGATTTTCCAACTGATCCCATATTTCCTTAGCTGATGCACATCCATCAACTTGTGAAAATATGTCATTGGGGATGGCCATTATTAAGAGTGACTTTGCCCTTTCATCCCCAGCCACCAGATCCTTGTCTTCCGCGCTCCAGTTTATTTCACTTTTGGGAGCACGGGAGGTAGGCATTCCTGGTGTTTGGTCAGTTGCTGGAACTGCTGGTATATCAGTCATTGGTATATGTGGACCCCTTTCAATGGATTGAAATAGAGCTCGGTCATGACCATTTAGGAAATTGACCATCCTTATTTTCCATTGGGGGTATTCCTCTCTGACCAGAGTCGGAGGTTTAGACATAGAACCAATATTAAAAGCATCATTCCAGGATTGAAAGCTGGCCATATTTAGAGAAAAGAAGATGAGCAATTGATCGTTTGAAAATAGTTTATTCAATCTGCTCTGATACCAATTGTTGGACCCAGTATGGCCTAAACAACTTCTTTTCACGTAATATGGCAAGTGATTTCGGCAGATGTGAAAAAGATGTGCGAAAATGGAAATCAGACTTTCAGAAACAAGACCTACAGAATTATCAAGTTTATATCACTTTGAAACAAAATAGTTTACAAGGTGATTGTAAGATTATTATCTAATACAATTGAATCTTGAATTCTGTGGGTGAGAGGGCAATGGAGTTTGTGTAGTGTATATGAATGCTAAGCTTCAAACTTAATTATCTTCTGCTGGTTGAGCCTTCTATTTATAGAAGGATGGGTACATGAATAAACAATAGTTTATTCATGCAATAAGTCCTGCAAAAAGTAGCAATTTGACATATTCATTGAATCCAACGTTCAAGTTGCCTTTGTAATCAGGATATCCAATAATATCAAGTTGCTTCGGTCATTGTGGCAGGATAGAGCTGAGTTTTAAACAAGTGGGGTATTCATCAGAATTTCTGATAAACCACTTCATCGGAAATTCTGGTGAACGAATCATCAGAAAATCTGATGATCAGAATCGTCAGAAACTGATGATATTTCATCAGAAATATCATCAGATCCATCAGAAATGACCTTATCTGATAATCCAAATCAGCTCTTGATCAACTTATGATTCTTTGAAGTAGATGCTGTGCATTTCAGTTGTCCTATATGATCTTCTTCTTCTTGCTGTGATCTTCATGACTGTTATCTCTTTATAGATCCAGTTGATTGTGATTTTCTTCAATACTTACAAATAAAGTTTCCTAACACTTCATTTATCATTTTTATTGATGATTATTCTCGTTACATGTACTTGTATCTTATTAAGGAAAAGTCTGAATCTCTTACAACTTTTAAAGATTAAAAGGCTGAAGTTGAAAAGCAATTAGATCGTCAGATTAAAGTTGTGAGATCAGATAGAGGCGGTGAATATTATGGAAGACATACTGATGTGGGTCAAGCTCCTGGTCCATTTTATGAGTTTTGTAAGGGCCAGGGGATTGTGAACCAATGCACCATACCTGGTACACCTCAGCAGAATGGTGACGCTGAACGAAGAAACCGTACTCTTATGAACATGGTGCGCAGTATGTTAGCCAACACTAATTTACCATTATTCCTCTGGACTGAAGCGTTAAAAGCAGCTATTCATATACTCAATAGAGTTCCTTCTAAGTCTGTCCCTAAAACTCCTTATGAACTTTGGACAGGAAGGAAACCGAGTCCTAAATATATGAAAGTATGGGGCTGCATTGCTGAAGCAAAACTTTACAATCTTTTCCTAAGGAAACTTGACCCTAAAACAGCAAAAAGTCAAAATACCCCCTTTGAGTGCTGATTTCTCGAGTGGGAGTACCGTTACTTTTTTGAAATATGGCGGTGATGTGAAAGGGTGTGACAG
The DNA here is from genome assembly GCA_030545235.1 of Helianthus tuberosus. Lineage (NCBI taxonomy): Eukaryota > Viridiplantae > Streptophyta > Magnoliopsida > Asterales > Asteraceae > Helianthus > Helianthus tuberosus. The sequence continues at coordinate 8,289 of JARYGA010014903.1, read as the reverse complement.
TTAAGTCATTATTAGGATAACAGTTGTATTTGCCCTGTTTTGACACACGTTCCCATCCTGTTTGCCTTTTTGAATTCGAAAGGTTGTTTTCCCCTTTTCTATAAATAGGTTGTTCGTTAGGGTTTTGCGCATTTCATTCTTTTTCTTCATCTACTTCGAATTCTTGACTGCACACTATGGCTTCCAAAACCGGCGAATCTTCATCAGCCCAGGCAAGTTCCGATGCCTTATATTGCAAGTGGGGGACGATATCGTTCAACAATCTGTTGCAAGAGTATGATATTAAACCGGAATGGAATCCGGTGTTACCGTCAAAGAAAGACACTGTGTTCCCACTGAAATAGGGTAAAATTACTCTGTTCAGTGATTTCTTCAAGTTCTGCAACTTCCGGTTGCCAATCACCAAGTTTTGTAAGTCTGTTCTTGACGAATACCAGATTCACATCTCTCAGATGCATCCTCTAGGTTTAGTCAAACTTCTTCATTTCGAATTTTCCTGCATAGCATTGGGTCATATCCCTGAAATCATGGTGTTTAGGGCTTTTTTTCATTCTTGTATGGAAATCCCCCTTTTTTACATTCGATCGACGGGACATCGGTATGTCTTGCCTGAGAGACATCCCTGCAAGTTCCAGGGATAAAGACTGGAAGAAGAAATTCTTCTACATTGATACTGGTGTCATCCCCGGGGAGATGCACATGAGGGAAATGGGGGCCAAAGATAAAATTAAAGATGACGGTCCACCTACTGATGCCTACATCGAGAATGCTCTGTTTAAGAGGTTAAGCCAATGCCCTTCCGAGTGCATGGTGATCCCGGAGGGGGCTCTGGTGATGGCTGGGATGAGTTTACTTTGGCGTAATAGCCAGTTTTACCCTGCTTTTCAGAGGGTTGATGGAGGTACGTGTCAATTTGCTGTTAATTTGATTTGCAAATTGTGTTTGTTTTAATGTGTATGAATGTTAAATAGGTGAATGGAGTTTGTTTGACTTTGTTGATCCCCCTCGGAACGCTGCTCTGAGGTCCGCGGACCACACGGTTGGGGAGCAGGAGCCTGATGTATTGAAGATTCACATCGAACAATTTCTACTTCCCGCCGTGCCGGCGGTTGCAACTGCTTATGTGCCTAATCCTCCCCCAGCGGGGGGAGCGGGGTTTCCCTTGAAGAGACGAAGAAACCATCCCGGGTAAGGACAACCAGGAAGAAAGTTATTATCGCGGGGGCAACTACTTCGTCTGTGGCGACTAGCATTTTCGCGAGCCCAGAGGGTGCTACTGTTACTTCTGCCCCTGTTAGTTTGGTGAGTCCACAACCCGCGCCTAAGAGGCGTAGAATGATGCCTCCTTTGACCACTTTTCAAGCAACAAAAGCTGCTCAAGCATTACATGCTGGTAAGTGGTCGTATTTGTCAATGTAGGGGTTGGTTCCTTTATTCATGTTCTGAATATCTGATTTGATGCAGGTTCTCTTGCTGAGGCCCAAGTTGAGAGTGGGTCCTCTATGCCTTTAACCTCTGGGGAAATTGTTCCTTCCGCGGCTGGCGGCCAAAGCGTTCCCCTTGCAGATCTTATATCCCAAGCAAGTGTTGTTTCTGTTAGCTCTTCGCTGCCACCGCCATTGTTCACTACCTCTGTTGTTAAGACACCCAGCTCTGTTACCACGCTGATGTTTTCCAGCTCCACCCCCGTATCTATATTTGATTCTTCGGTTGGCGATTTCTTTGTGTCAGGGAAAGAAATGCCTACAACTTCCACTGCTGGCGAGTCAACAAGTGCCAAGGATCCCACTGTTAGCGATACTGGGGGATCTAATGGTGCTTTTACTGAAGATGGGGCTCGTTTGTCTGATGAGCTCTATCTTCCCACCGTTTGCTGGGATCCGTATGCTCAGGATAAACGCTATCAACCTACATGGAAGACAGCGGAGTCTTCCAGGCTGGTGTTCCCCCTAGTGGTGCATCACTGGGTTGAGCGGGCATACCCTCCGGCTGAATCTGCCTATGTGGAGGGGTTAGATAACGAGCACCTAATGAATACAATGATGGTGGATGCATGATAATAATGAGATTCACCAGGCGCGGATGACCATTCAGGAGCTTATGGATGAGAAATTCCATTTGGAAAGTCAGCTCCAGACTGCTAGTCTCAGGGAGAGCCGGTTTGTGTCAGAGAAGAACAAGGCCGAGAATGATCTAAAGCGAGTAACGACCAATCTTGCTGAGGAAAGGGTGATATGGGCCCACGACATAGCGGAAAAGGATCGCGTCCTTTCTCATACCAAGGCTGTTCAGGAAGAGTTGGAACGTAAAGCCTTCAATGAGGCTCAAAAGGTGAGGTCTGAGTTATCAGCTGAGGTGGAAAAGTTCCGTATTGACACTGATTTTGTTTATCAGGTGCATGAGAGGTACCAAAATTTGACCCTGGAGTTAGAGGCATCTAATGCCAAGGAGAGGGAGGAAAAGCTTAGGGAGTTGTAGCAAATGTGTGACTCTCTGGTCTCTGAAAAGAACCAGCTTGTGCAATCTTCAACCATCCAGCAAGCGTGTCTCAAGGAGGCGGGGAGTGTCTTGGACCAAACCAACACTGAAGTGGATAGCTTGACCAGTCACTTGGCTGGTCTACAGGGTGATAGGAACTGGCTGATATCCCAAGGTCTTGTTGGTGCATTTGAGTACCTACGCCAGTCAGAATCCTTTGTTACCCTCCTGGATCGCCTAGCTACTGCTGCTTACAAGTCAGGTCACCATGATGGCGTCCACGAGGGTTATGCTACTTGCCAACAAACAAGTAGGATTACTCCCAAGTTCCAGGAGAGAGGATGCAAACTAACAGCAGAGATGGCAGATGCTCTTGAGGTAGTTTATAACGATCCGCTGCCGGCGTATACTGATTTGACTGACAAGGTGGCCGAAGACGGCGTGGACTCCTTACGCCATATGCTGGAGGTGGCGGATTAATCCGGAGAGGAATGAGTGTTTGTTTGTTTGATGTTTCTTTTGTTCCTTAGATATTTTTATAAAGAACAATATCTTATGTATGTTAGGGTGCGTGTGAGCACTTGATTTTGTCAAAAACAATTAATGAAACCATCATTATGACAGTGCCGCTGTTTGCAAAAATGTGGCGATTAGACATGTAATCATGATTCCTTATTAATTTTGCTTGCGTCATGGTTGTCAACTTGTTTAACCGTCTATAAATTGATCTTTACCATATTTGGTAAATGAACAATGAGTCAAAAATACCGTCTCTGGAAAGTCTACGACATACTACAAACCTTGGACGTAGCGGAAGCTATGGTCCGTCTTCAGGATAAGATGCCGGAGAAAACGATGGAGTATCAGGAGGTGGACTCCAGCGATGTGGTGTTTTGTGAGAATACTTCCGGCAAGGTTGTTGAAGGTCAGGGTATTTATACTGTCGGAGTCAAGTGTGATAAGTGTGTTGTGTTCTTGACAGCGGACACCCTAATGCAAGCTTTTCCTTCTGAGTGCTTACGTTGATGTAGAGTGGTGTTGTTAGTGCAGTTTTGTGTCTGTAACTTGTCTTGTTTAGTTGTATGTTAAACAGTCTTTTGTTATCGAGTCTGTACGTTCCGTCATGTCTACCTAGTCGGATATCCTCCTATCCTACTTGGTATGACGTATTGTCTTTGTATTTGTATCTTAACCTAATGCTAGTGTGCATTAGGTTTAGAGGTTGTGTAATCATTCTATTCTGTTCATGCCTTAGAATATATTCTGTCCTTATTTGGTTTTGATGAAAACACATGTGTTTTCATCAACAATCACATCCACGAAAACCCTTGGTGATTTCGTCAGACATATGGGACGAAATCACTCATGATTTCGTCCAAAGGGTTTTCGTTGATGGGTCAGTATATATACCAAGCATGTTTCATAGTTTAGTTTATGAGAGCATAGAGAGAAACTGAGAGTTTATCGTCAAGCATTGTGTGTATGTGTTTGCAGTTTGTTCTCATCCTGTTAATCTAAGTGAATCTTTGATTACCTGTTCGTGTTATACTCTTTACATTATTTGGTTTGCACCGTTACGGGGATTCCGCACCCGTGATAGTGTTTGTGATAAACAAGGATAGGTTACGTATCGGATCCTCCGAGAAAAACGGACCTTCAAGTGGTATCAGAGCCTAGGCTCTTTTCCTTGTTTAAAACCAAACATTGTGTTGTTTGAAACAAGTGTGTTCTTGTTATTTTCAGATTGTTGTTCTTGAAAAATTTTATTTTTCTTTCTGGAAATTCTGCTGAAAATCTGTGTTTACAAGTTTTACTTTGCTATAGTTTTATTGAAAACCTGTTATATTGCATCTATACATGTTGACATTTGGGTTTTTGTTGAAAATATAGGCAAAATCATTTTCAGAAATTTCATAATCTTCAAAGTGTTCTTGAATGTGTTCTTGAAATATTCAAACTGATAGTTGCATGTTTATGTGTTTGAGGTTTGATAATTTTAACTGATTGTTGTATATCATTATTATATTAGAGGTGTTTGAATTTGTGGTACTGTGATGATTAGTTGGTGAGAAAAAGTGACCTTCGAAAACAGAGAACCATGCTTTGTTGAAATTGTTGTCACCAACTTGTGATATTGTCAGAGGATAAGGTTTGCAAAATATCTAATAGCTGGTAACCACAATCAACGAAATCCTTCTGATTTCATCCAAATCAGTTCAGTCAACAATATCAAGCTGAAAAACAACTGGCGAAATCACTTCTCAGCCGAAATCACCTCTCTCCAGCCGAAATCAGCTGTTTTCTTTTTAATTGCAGTCAACGAAATCTTTCTGATTTCGAGATTTCGTCCAATTCAAGTCAACGAAATCAATAAAGAAATCTAATTTCGTCAACATTACAGTCAACAAAATCCATTGATTTCGTCAAACATTACACTCAACGAAATCCGATTTCGTCACTCATACTTGTCAACGAAATCACTCGATTTCGTCTAACTTATTTGTGTTCGAAAACACCTTGATTTCGTCATATATCATTCAACGAAAACATTTTAACTTTGTCCAATTTTAGTCAACGAAAACACATTGATTTCGTCACATATCTGTCAACGAAATCAACTGTTTTCGTCACACATAACTTCGACGAAATCACCATTGGATTTCGTCAAACATCCTGATCTACTGTAATTTTAAACAGAGGACTTGCAAAACTGTTCTAACCTTATGTTTTCAAGTGTTTTATCAGGTACAGTTCTTCTAATATCAAATATGAGTAGTACAAGTCCTTGGGATTGGAGTACGGACCCGCGGCCAGGTCAAGATCAAACCTCTGCAGCAGCATGGGTAAAGAATGTTTTTGGTGAGAAATCTATAAGTGCAACTCAATGGGCTTTGGTATCAAATCAAAATCAAAGCATTCAAAATCTTTTGCTTAGCGAGAGCGAAACGGGCAGCAACAATCGCCCTCCAAAGTTGAATCACATGAACGATTTTCCATCATGGAAAGGTCGTTTCCACACATACGTTCAAGGGTAAAGCACCGATCTTTGGAGATGTTTCATTACTGAACGCAACAATGCCCTCGAAGAAGCAGCATCAACTGTAGCGGGTTTTGCTAATATGCAAGAAGAAGACAAGAAAGCCTATGACTTAGAGAAAAAGTCGTTTGCTATTCTTACACAAGCGCTTAACAAAGAAATCTATCATCAATTTGCTTACTGTGGTGACACGAAAACATTATGGGATGCATTGGTAGCGAGAGGAGAAGGAAATGCAGCTTCAAGAAAGACACGCCATGATCTATTGAAGAAAGAGTTTGAATCATTTCAGTTCTTGGAAAACGAAACCCTAAATGATATGACTACACGTTTTTATCATTTGATTAGTGAACTGTTTGCTTATGGTGTTACTACAACTCAACCGGGATTGGTTGAACGTTTTACGGATGCTCTACCTCTAAAGTGGAGCCCATACATTGAGCTTTTAAAGCATGCGGGTGTTCTAGATGCTCGAAATGTAAATATCTATGAAATCATTCAGAAGCTGGAACACAAGAATGATGAAGAAATTTGAAAAGCTAAACGAATTTCTGCTCCTCAAAATACCGAAATGTATCTTGCAGGTTTTAACCAATTAGCTAGTTCCAGTTCAGTTCAGCAACCAAAGTTACAAACGGCGTTTGTATCAAACACAAGCTCTTCTCCGTTTCCACAATCAGCTCCATCTCCGGTCTTCGATCCGAGTGCCTATTTTCCGCCATCGAGTGCTCAAGCTCAGTCTTATTCTAGACCTCAATTTGGTAGTCTTTTTATTCCTTTTACACCTCAAGTTACCACTACTCAACCTCAGTTCGATCCGAGTGCTTATATTCCTGTCCCACCACAACAAGCCCAACCACAACCACAACAAGCACAACCACAACAACATCAAGCTCATTATACCAACAATTCTCCACCCGTAAACCCTAACACAATCAAAGTTGATACTGCAAACCTCTCAAACGTTAGCATTGAAGTAGCAAAGGAACATATGGAACTCATTAATACTATGGTTAGTGCTTACTGCGGTTTGGTCGCAGGTCAAATTGGAAACATTAGTTTGACCAACGAAGATTATCTACAAATCAACCGAGATGAAATGGAGTTGATGGATATAAAGTGGCCGTTTGCAAGTGCTGTTAGAAGGGCGAAGGACTTTATGGCTCGAACAGGGAGAAGTTCTTTGGAAAGTAAACAAGATACGAAGTACGGATTTGATAAAGAAGCGGTTACATGTTTCAATTGGGGCGAAAAGGGTCACTTCAAGCGTGAGTGCACCCGACCAAGCAAACAGGGCAATCAAAATCCGTTTAGAAATCAGACGAGTACTTCTAATGCAAATCAAGACAATCGTGAACGAAGGATTGTAGCGGTGAATAACAATCAGAACCAGAACCAGTCTGGACCATCAAACACCAATCGAGCATTGACCGTTCAAGCTGATGAAGGGTGTAATTGGTCTATACAACTTGGGGAAGGTGATCAAGGAGGAGGAGGAACAACGTGTTATGAAAAGATCATCAATCACATCAAGCACGTTCACAAGGAAGAATTTTCTAAAAGTGACGACAGTTCGGGTTATACCGGGAGTTCTGATGAAGAAAGTTCTACTTCGGGCGATTATCATTCTGAATCTGATGTGAAGGAAGAAGCAAGTTCTGATCTTGATGACTTGTTGAATGAAGCGGAGGAGTCGAAATGTCAGAAATCAGTTCTGATCAAGAAGGCTGCTGTAGCATCTAAAGAAATGGAGAAGTTCTTTTCTGAAGACGGATCTTTTTCTTTTCAAACTGCCTTTATGGCAAATGTCTCAGCCTCTACGAGTCAGGTAAATTCTGAAACTCCTGCTCCTAGTGTTTGTAATGTTTGTGCTGATTTGAAGCTTGAATCTGAAAAGCTTCATAGTCATAATCAAAGTTTGGTTGTTGAAATGTCTAAGTGCAAAGAGGCAAATATGGCTCTGGTTAGAAACGAAAAGGATTTTAAATCTGTAATTGAAACCTTAAAGAAAAGTGTTTCCGAAGTAACCAAAACTGTTTACCATAAACAAGTTAGTATTAACAATTACATTAACATTGTTGAGGAAACCAAAAAGGAATTAGGCATTGCCAAATGCGAACATGATGCAATCAAGCAAAAGTTGGAAAGTTATTCTAACTCCCGATTTGTGCTCGATCACATTATTGACGTTCAACAACTGAAAGGAAACAAGAAAGGTGTTGGGTATAAGAAGTGTCCGCCTCCTTTAAGACATAATTATACCTATATGCCTGATGAGGAAGAAATGCCACGGTTTGAGCCCAGTGTGCCTCTTGATTATGAGGAAGTTACCACTGGCCTAGGGTTTAAATCGGACAGTTCTTCAAAAACATCATCTGAGCAAACAGAAACTTCAACATCTACGAAACAAAGTCCTCCAATCATTGAGGACTATGAGTCGTCTGATGATGAACCAGAATCAGATTTGAGTGATCATGATAAATCACTTGACAAAATGAAAGGAGTAGAAGTTCCAATTGAGAATCATATTCTTTGTCCAACAAGTGATAGATCCTGTCAAGAATGACAAGAAATCTGTGTCTACCGTTAAGAGTAATAACGTGTTGTACACTTTGGTTGGTGATTCTAAAATCTATTCAGATCACGATTTCCCAATTAAGGATGTCAATCCATCTTCGATTGATCAAGTTTTTGAAAATAATACAAACAAATTTTTGGGAAAGACAATTCCAGGAGTTATTGTAACTCAATGTGACCCAATTCCAAAAGCTGAA